>BQNB010057146.1:0-38341 GCA_026074375.1 Tanacetum coccineum
CCCAAAATGAACTCAAATATATTCAAGTGATCATGTTTTTAATGTGAGTAGGTAAAAATAAGTAAATGAAAGCTTAATGAACAAAGTTTAACTAATATTGAGCTTATGAGAATCAATAAGCTCACACTAGCTTATTTAGAGCTTATTGATCAAAAACGTATTGGAATTGAAATCAAAGAACACAAACACTTTTAAAATAGATTGATATTACTAGAATTGACAAGTACAAGTTAAGAAGGAAGAATACAAGAGCTTAAAAGCTTAATTGCTTGAAGTAAAAGAGAATTGCTTAAAAACGGGAAATTACAAGGTAAAAGTTTAAAACAAAAAATCTAACTAACTAAAAATGAAGTCCTAGCCTTCTATTTATAGAGGAGTAGTGAAGAGAGGGAAGGTTTTCTAGAATGGTCCTTTAAATCTCATCCGTTGATCATTTGTGAGTGAATTTGAGCCGTTTGATGGGTTTGATGAGGTGTCATGGCCAATAGGGTGTTTACACGTGTCTTATTGTGATTGGGGAGAGTGTAGGAACGAGTTTTATAAGAGAAAAGGGAGCGGGGTGTGGAAAAATTCGGGATTGGGTTGTGTGGGATTTTGGCGGGAAAAGTTGTTGTAGGCTGTTAGGGGGATGCGAGAAAGGCGGGTTCTGTTTGAATGTTTGGAGTATTGGCAACATTGGTCCTTGTACCTTGTCCCGCCCACTTGTAGTGTAAAACAGGTTTGTGAAATTGCAATTTCACCCCTTGTTGTCTTTCTTTCTCTTTTTCTTCTTTATAAATCACTTTTCTCTTTTGGCAACTTTGGTCCTTGATCTTTAAAACTTCTCATAAGCTCTTTAGACTTTGAATACTTGACAACTTTGGCCCTTTGACTTGTAATTTGACTCTTTGACTTTCTTTATTTCTGTCTTTGACTGTGTCGGGCTGATCCGGCTGTGATCTCTGGCTGAATTCTCACTCTTGCTCTTGACTCTTTGTCTTTTTCCCGTTTCTTGTCGGTTTTTGATCGTTTTTGCTTCTTTTTGTCTTTCCAATCCTTTCCTGCACAATTGAACATAAAAGCACACATTTTCTATTCTTTTGGCATTTAATTGGCTTTTATTTGGCAAAATCCCGGGTAAATTAATATACAATTTAGCAAATATCAACCCTCGACAAAACATACAAGTATAGATTAGGTACTTGTGTGGCTTTCTTGCAGAGATGTGTTCACTTCAATGGATGATAGATGAGAATATTAAGAACACTTGATGTTTAGACTTAGAGGAATAGAGGAGAGAAAAGAGAGGAAAGAATGTTTGCAAGAGGTGAGGAATATAAAGGCCAAGGATTGATATTTATAGGCCAAGGAGTAAAAATTATGTAAACACAATTCGTGTCTGGCGCGCTGCCTACACGCTAGCGCATGGCCAGCGCGCCAGATTCCTGAAGATGTTTTCTTTAGGACTTGACGTTTTAAATACCCGCACTTGTTAAACCCCCCAATTGTACCTCATGCTATGATCTTTAAATCATTCTTATGCTCAAGGTCATCCAACTCAAATAGCTATTTGATAAATAGGTTTGTGAAGTGTTAAAAGCGTTTTGCTTATCCGATATTTGTAAAGAGAGAAAAGAATTATCAGAAAGGGGTATTTTGAGTATTCCTCAAATGTGTAACTAGCCTAGTTAGGATCCAACTAAATATAGAAAGGGATAGTTAGGAACCAAGGGAATATTCTTGGAATATCCTTTACTTGGTGAGAAAGGGGGAAGGAATTGAAATTTGAATTTCAAATCTATTAACACATATGTTGGATAAGAGAGGATGGGTTGGAAATGAGTTGTCATGTTGACAAAACACACAAGTATAGATTAGGTACTTGTGTGGCTTTCTTGCGGAGATGTGTTCACTTCAGTGGATAATAGATGAGAATATTAAGAACACTTGACGTTTAGACTTAGAGGAATAAAAGCGAGAAACGAGAGGAAAGAATGTTTGCAATAGGTGAGGAATACAAAGGCCAAAGATTAGTATTTATAGGCCAAGGAGTAAAAATTATGTAAACACAATTCGTGTCTGGCGCGCTGCCTACGCGCTAGCACATGGCCAGCGCGCCAGATTCCTGAAGATGTTTTCTTTGAGACTTGACATTTTAAATACCCTCACTTGTTAAACCCCCAATTGTACTTCACGCTATGACCTTTTAATCATTCTTATGCTCAAGGTCATCCAACTCAAATAGCTATTTGATAAATAGTTTTTTGAAGTGTTAAAAACATTTTGCTTATCCGATATTTGTAAAGAGAGAAAAGAATTATCAAAAAGGGGTATTTTGGGTATTCCTCAAATGTGTAACTAGCCTAGTTGGGATACAACTAAATATAGAAAGGTATAGTTAGGAACCAATGGAATATTCTTGGAATATCCTTTACTTGGTGAGAAAGGGGGAAGGAATTGAAATTTGAATTTCAAATCTATTAAAACATATGTTGGATAAGAGAGGATAGGTTGGCAATGAGTTGTCATGATATGACATGATGTAATAGAAAGGAGCCTCTCAAGCTCATTTAAAATAAATGGTAAGGATGTGAAGAAGAGAGATGTGTAGGATGGGTGATTTGGTAAGATCAAGGGTAGAGAAGAGTGTGTTTGTTATTTGAGTGAGAAGAGAGTGTTTATAAGTGTAGGTGTGTTTATTTAAGATGAGGCATCAATCTAAGGGTTGAGAATAGAATGAGGGAGTTTGGATTGATGAGAAGGATTGATCAAGGGTGGAGAAGAAAGTTTGTTAGTTGTGTTTGTTGTGCTAGTTTGAGAAACAATCCAAGGGTGGAGAAGTGAAGAGTGTGGGAAGTTGTATTGTTGACATGGTTTGATTAAGGGTTGAGATGAGGAAGTATGTATGTATGTGTAATTTGAATTGTATGAAGACGAAGGTGAATAGTGAGTATGTGGTAAAGAATGTTTTGAAAATATATGGAAGATTATGGTGGGGAATGTAGGAGATACAAAGGTACATAAGGTACAAGAGAAGTACATTATGTAAGGAATGTGAGTTGGAATTGTTGGGTATAAGATTTGAGGTTTATTTGGTGAAGGGTTATGTGTTTAGGCTTGAAGTGAGTTGAAGAAGATAAGTAAGAATGTAATGAGGTTTAGGAATCCTTTGGGTTAATAATCACATTGCCATTAAGAAGGAAAAGAGTGGTCAAATGTAATTATGGGATTGCTTAGGAAGAAGATGTTTGGAGTGTATGTTGAAGAGTGAAATCACTTTTTGGGTAAGAAAGGTTAAACAAATGATTAGATAGAATAGGTTGTAGGAGTGTATAGAAGAAGTAAGGACTTGTACATGTGAGGAATGAGTTTGTAAAGCATTTAAGGGTAAAAAAGTAAGAAAAGTCAAAGTATAATTAACTTCTAAATACCACAAACGCAATTAGTCATTTAGACTTTAATCTAAGATAATCAACATTGGATTTAATCACTAATGATCTTGATGTAAACAAGCTAAGTACTTTGCATCGTAAGTAAAGCATATCCCATAGCAAGAAAGGATGCATTTACACAAAATGACCTTTGACTTGGTTTGACCAAAACGGAAGTAATGCTCGTTATATGATTAAGATCATCGTAGATCCTGATTAAGGTCAAATGATTACTTTCGTTTGTTGGTATGTGATGTGTCGTTGTACGTAGGTAATATTTATTATCAAGTTTTACATTTTTATTTAGCCGAATTACCTATTAACAAACACTAACAGGCAGTGTACCTGATCAGTTGCACGCTCGTTGGTAAGTAGAGTGTCGATCACTAAGAGCGAGAGCATTAATTCCTAATTCTATTAGTATTTTAGTTATCTATGTTAGTTCAAATCTAAGTGTTAGGATTAAAAGCCTTCTTGAAGTTACTGCTGCTAAGGTTTGTGTTACTGTTGCTAAGCAAAAGTTAGTGATGTTCATTAACTTTAATGAAAAATATGCTAAGTAGTTAGTGCTTCTAGTATAAAGTTAGTACTACTAGTTCATAGTTACTACTGTTAGTATATATTAGTAATGCTAGTGTAAAGTTAGTATTGCTGGTAAAGATTGAAGAAAATATTCTAAGTAGTTATTATTGCTTGTACATAGTTAATGTTGCTGGTGTATAAGTTACTACTGATGGTGCTAAGTTAATGCTGCTAGTACAAAAGTTATAACTGCTCAAAGATTAAGACTGTTGAAAGTGTTTTTACTATCAGAAAAAAATGGATAAAGACAGAAGAAAGGATAAAGATTGATTGGAGATCAAGATTACATACAAGATAAGTATTAATTATTTATAGAATAGATCATAGAAAATATTCTAAGTGTTAGGAATATATTGTAAATCGACTAGGACTCCTTGGTGTATAAAAGGAGGTCCTAAGGCATAGAGTTTGAAATCATAATCATAATAGAGTTTTGTATCTGTATCAAATCCAAACGAGTCATTCATAGAGTTATCATAGATTTAAGGTTTTGTAACCCTAATACAAGAAGAGTATTTGTATTATTTGTAATAATAATATTGGAGCTTTTATTGTTTGTTGAATTGTGTGTTCATAGAATTGTGTTCATAGAGTTACTGTTTCATTAAGAATTCTTCTTATTGATTAATGATTAGATTCTGCATAATCTTTAATATATTCAACAAAGTTTCTACTATAGTTGTGTTAGATTTATCTAGCATAACAAAACCTTAACAAGTATAAAAAAATTAAAGATCTATTGAAGTGGGTTCGACAAGTGGTATCAGAGCTTGTTGAGAAGCTTTGAATAAGAAGAACTTGTTTGAATACACAAGATCTCTTTGCTAGAAGATATGGATTCAGAATCTGCACATATGGTGGTTGCATCCCAGGTTCCAATGCTCAAACCTGGTGTGTTTGAGTTATGGACGATGAGAATAGAACAGTACATCCAGATGATTAACTATGCTTTATAAGAGATCATAGAGAATGGAAACTCTGCATTCTTTTCTAGTCAACTAAACAATCCTTAACTTGCAAATGAGGATCTACAACAACTCCATCCAGATGACTTGGAAGAGATGGATTTAAGATGGCAGATGGCTATGTTGACTATGAGAGCTAGAAGGTTCACCGTAAGAAGTACTAGGAAAGTGGCTATTACTATGAATGGCCATGATGTCCATTAGTTTGTTAAATCTAGGGTAAAGTGCCTTACAACTGCAACAAGAGCGGGGTCAGTTTGCTAGGGAGTGTTAGAGATTTAGAAACATGGACACAAGGACAGGAAAGATCAAGAAGGAAGGTGTTCCAGTTAGAGTTGGGTGTCATGACGACTTGGTCTTAGTGATAGGACTGCGAGTGATCAAGACGAAGAAGGACCCTAATAAATATGCATACCGCATGCTTACTCATCTTCAAGTTCTGATTCTGAGGTATCTTCTACTTGCTCAAAAACTTGTTTGAAAACTGTTGAAGTGCTTAAATTCAATATCGCAACAACTATTGAAAAGATCTGCGTGAATCTAAGCGTAATGGATTGTTGCTTATAGACAGGTTATGGCGCCTGTAGAAGATATCTCTTGAATTTATGAATAAGAATGAGGTCTGTTGTATATAGGAAATAGATTTAACGGCTGAATGGGACATTCAAGTAGGAAATATAAACTATTATGGGAGTTAGGAACCAGAAGCTTGGAAAAACTTTTAAAAATAAAAAGAAAGCATCTTCAATTTATGTAGATAAATTTGAAATGCATCTAAAGTTTAGGACAAGCTCCTTAGAGTGTCAGAGTGTAGACAATTTCAAGAAAGGTTTAGGCTTATAAATGCAGTTACAACCTCCCCTAACAGGAATTTTACCATGCCTCTAAAACCTGCGATTGTCATTATTGGCTTAGAAGCGGTTTACAAATTGAGCCCATGTAGTTCATTATAGCCTGTAGCTTGTGAAATGGTGAAGCTAAGGCTCAGTTAAGCAAAGCACGTAAGCAGTTTAGAAGAATAATGTGCTCCAATTATTAAGTATTGTCGGTGTCAGATAGGGTGGATCATCAAATGTTATCTCAAACTAAGATTGAAAACAAAATAGCTAAGCCAAGTTTTGTTAAGATAGACTTTGTTAAAGCTAAACAAATAAACAAAACTGATAGGAAAACTACTAAACCAGACGTGAGCACAATAGGCAAAACACTCTCATTCCTTAGAGGCAATCAAAGAATCTAGAATAAATATAATCTACTTAGAGACTAGGATGTAATTTGAGACGTTTAAAGATTGTTAGGTTCCTTTGTGTGGAATGGTTTTTTGATCACTTGCCAGGTTGATTTAATTATCAAAGGGTGCAAAAACCTGTTAATATATTATGCTAAAAGGAACGTATCATCAGGATTTTGCCAAAAGAAGGACTTCACCCCTGCCTAAAAAAGAACATGGTTCCATAGAGCTTTAGTACAAAAATGAAGTCTAGCAGCAGTATCAGTTAATACTGCTAGACAAGTTAATGCTGCTCACTCAAAAACAACAATGAATGCTGTTAGACCAAAGTCACATTTTTCTAAAATAGTACATTCAATTGTTAAGAGGCCTATTCATAAGAAAATAGCATTTAAATACAGTAATTTTAATCAGAGGGTTAATACTATTAAGGATAAAAATGTTAATGCTGCTAGGCCAAAAGCAGTAGTGAATACTGCTAGGCCAAAAGTAGTAGTTAATGCTGTTAAGGGAAACAATGTTAATGCTGTTAAGGCCTCAGCTTGTTGGGTTTCAGAACTAAAGACTAAAGTTTTAGACCATGTTTCTAAACACAACAGTGCATCAACCACCCTAAAGAAGTTTGATTATGTTGATGCACAAGGTAGATCTAAGTCAGTGATGGCTTGGGTCCCCAAAAGAAATTGATTTTCTTATTTAATGTGCATGGCAATCCACAAGTAGATTTACAGGATCAAAAGTTTTTGCTGTTAAGTATAATTAGTGCTGCTAGTTATACTTAATACTGCTGAGTTACTACTATTAGTTATACTTAATACTATTAAGTATACTTAATATTGTGATTATTGTGAAAATTGCTATGAATTGTGTTTTCTTGGTTTTTGGACTAACATTTTGCAGGAAAAGCAAAGAAAAGTGTTAGATTATATGGAATAAAAACAGACAGAGTGATTTGGTGAGTAAAAGAATTGAGAGAATTTGTGAGTAGAAAAATAGAAAGAGAGTTATGTGAAATAAAAACAGACAGAGTGATTTGGTGAGAAAAAGAATTGAAAGAATTGGTGAGTTTAAAAACAGAAAGAGAGTTGAGATAGAGTGTTTGGAATGGAATTGGAGTTAATGCTGGTGACCCAAAGTTAGTTGTGTTAGGCATAAACTTACAACTGGTGGTAAAAGTTAATGCTACTAGGCATAAACTTACTACTGCTATTGAAAGTTAATGCTGCCAGGCATAACTTACTACTGCTGATGAACGTTAATGCTGTTAAGGGTATTTTCATAAATACTTCGATTAAGGGTTTCAATCACTCATTTAATCAATTTCATTCAATCATATACTCTCTAATCACAAACCCTAACTCAATTTCATCATCCATCATCAAAACCCAACACAATGATGACCCTAAAGTTTGTTGATACTCATAACATGGTCGCGTTCTTGTCTAAACCTGCAGAAAGTGAAGGGTTTGAACAAATTGTGGATTTCTTGAATGCACACTCTATTAAGCATGCATTAACGGTTAATCCTACAATCTATACTTCGTGTATTAAATAATTCTGGGCTACTGTCAAGGCAAAAACTGTTAATGAGGAAGTACAGTTACAAGCCCTAGTGGATGGAAAGAAGATAATCATAACTAAATCAACTGTGAGAAGAGATCTTCAACTAAAAGATGATGATGGTGTTTATTGTCTACCCACTACTACTATCTTTGAACAATTAACATTGATAAGGTATGAGAAAATTTCTCAGAAGCTTACTTTCTATAAGGCATTCTTTTCCCCACAATGGAAATTCCTTATTCATACTATTTTACAATGCCTAAGTTCTAAGACTATTGCATGGAATGAATTTAGTAGTACTATGGCATCTACAATCATATGTTTAGCTACAAACCAGAAGTTCAACTTTTCAAAATACATTTTTGAAAGTATGGTGAAGAACTTGGATAATACAGGAAAAAATTTAATGTATCTAAGGTTTGTACAAGTCTTTTTGGATAAGCAACTGGAAGGGATGTCAAATCATAATAGGATTTATGTTACCCCTCTCACACTAAGAATATTTTTGGAAATATAAGAAGGGTAGGAAAAAGTTTTTCTGGAAGGGAAACACCATTATTCCAAACAATGGTGGTACAAGAACAAGCAGAAATAGGTGAAGGTTCAGCAAATCCTACTGATCCCCATCACACACCCACCATTATTCAACCATCAACATCTCAACCTCAAAAGAAACAAAGACCTAGGAAGCCAAAGAGAAAGGATACTCAGATACCTCAGTCTAGTTTTCCTAGTGATAATGTTGTAGATGAGGCTGTCAATGAGGATATGGATTACAGTTTGGTAAGGGCTGCCACTACTACTACTAGCTTAGATGCAAAGCAGGATAGGGGTAACATCAATAAGACCTGATCCAAGTCAACACTTAATGAACCAAGTTCTCTAGGAACTAGTTCAGGTAGTGGTCCTAGGTGCCAAGAAACCATGGGGGATACTATTTCTCAAACTAGATTTGAGAGTGTATCTAAAACATCTAATGATCCACTACTCGTAAGAGGTAACACACTTCAAAGTGGTAAGGATAGACTGAAACTAAAGGAATTGATGGAAGTACCAATTTACAAACAAGAGTTCTTGATTTGGAGATTACAAAGACCACTCAAGCTAATGATATTGCAAGTTTAAAAAGGAGAGTCAAGAAGCTAGAGACGAGGAATAAGTCAAGAACTTATGGACTTAAAAGATTATACAAAGTTGGTTCATCAAGAAGGGTTGAATCCTCTGAAGATGAAGGTTTAGGTGAAGAGGATGCATCCAAACAGGGTAGGATAGCTGATATTGATGCTAATAAAGACATTTACTTGGTCAATGTTCAGGCTGATGAAGATATGTTTGGTGTTAATAACTTAGATGATGATGAGGTGATTATTGAAAGTGTAGACATTGTTAATACTGCTGAGGAAACAAGAAGTGTGGTTGAAGAAGTTACTGTTGTTACAATTCTAGTTAGTGCTGCTATAACTACAACTACAACAACTGCAATAACTAATGTTGAAATAACTTTGGCTCAAGCGCTGACAGAGTTGAAGAGTGAAAAACCCAAGGCTGTTAAGGTTGTGATACAAGAACCAGAACAGGGTACAACTACAACAACACTTACAACAACAACTGCTGCTACAACAATTATAGTTGATAGCACAAGACCTAAGGCTAAATGGATTGTTTTTCATGAACATGAGCAAGCACCTACACCAACAGTTTCTTCACAACAACCATCACAGGTCAAGGTTCAGGACAAGGGTAAAGGCAAAATGGTTGAATCAAAAAGGCAAAATCTGGTTGCAACCAGAATCTCGGTAAAAGACAAATATCCTAAGAAAGAGTCCCCCTACCACAGGCTAGAATAAGAACTTCTATTCAAGCTATACACAGATGCTAGAAAATAAGAAGAAAGATTAGGCCCAACAGAACCAAAACTCTATCAAACATACAGAAGCCAATATAGCTTACTGCAAGACCCGTGTCTCTTAGCAGCCAAGAAATCAGGAAGTTGCACATTAATCTAGTCTGGAAAACCATCAAATTAGGACTACTAAATCTCACCAAAAGAGCAAGAAGAACATTAGACCTTGATGAAGCCCAAAGGAGCAAAGATTTGTTACTCACTCAACAAAAACTTCTCTAAAAGCAAGAGAACGGTCAAAACAATTTGAAGTCTAAGAAGTCAGTCGAAGAAAAGAGGAATAGATCACCAGAACGATAAAAGCTCATAACAGAAGATGTCACACACTCATGATGTACTTATCTAGAAAACCATGGAAGGATGGAACCCAATAAAGAACTTTATAGAAACAATCCCGTTTGCTAATATTCTAAGAATCTTCTATATCTATATACTAAAGCAATGACAAAGAGGTGAATACCTTTGTTGACTACAATCTGACTGGTGAACAGAGAGTTACCAAGAAGAAGAAAGCTAGAAACAAGCAGTTGACATAGAAGAGAGTTCTGATGAAGAACTTTACTTCAAGCTATAAGCTGAAGAAGAATAAGAAGAAAGGCTTGCCAGAGAAAAAGCTCAGTAAGTTGAAGAAGTCAACATAGCTTGGGATGATGTTCAGGCTAAAATTGAAGTTGATTATCAGTTGGCTCAAAGACTACAAGCTCAAGAGCAAGAAGAATTGACTAATGAAGAAAAGGCAAGATTGTTTGTACAATTCTTAGAGCAAAGAAGAAAACAATTTGAAGCTAAGAGAGTAGAAGAAAAGAGGAACAAATCACCAACAAGAGCTCAACAAAGGATTATCATGTGTACTTGTCTGAAAAACATGGAAGGATGGAAGCCCAAAAGTTTATAGAACAAGTCCTTTGCTAATATTCAAGAATTATTTGACAAAGCAATGAAAATGGTGAATACCTTTGTTGACTACAGAACTGAGTTGGTGGAAGAGAGTTCCAAGAAGGCTGAAACAGAGTTGGTGGAAGAGAGTTCCAAGAAGGCAGAAGCAAAGATAGCACATGAGAGCAATTTAAAGAGAGCAGGAACACGAAAGCTCTAAAAAGCAAAAGTTGGAAGAAGACAAGGAGTCTGAAGAGCTTAAGCAATGTTTGGAAATAGTTCCAGATGATGGAGATGATGTAACTATTGATGCTACACCATTATCTACTAAATCTTCAACCATTGTTGACTACAAGATCTACAAAGAAAACAAGAAAAGCTATTTTCAAATTATCAGAGCAGATGGTAATTCTTAGATGTATTTAACTTTTGGAAAGATGCTTAAAAACTTAAACAGAGAAGACTTGGAAGTTCTTTGAAGTATAGTCAAAGCAAGATTTAAGAAGATAGAGCCAGTGAATTACATGGTTAATTTCTTACTTCTTAATTTGAAGACTATGTTTGAACATCATGTTGAAGATAATGTATGGAAGAATAAACAAGGAATAGTTAAAGTGCTGAACTGGAAGCTTTATGATTTTTGTGGAGTTCATTATGTAACAATGCAGTCCATGCTATTTTATCTATTGGTTGAGAAGATGTATCCACTTACAAATCACACACTACATCAGATGTTCAATGAGGTGAAGCTTCAAGTTGATTATGAGTGTGAAATGGCATTTGAGCTTCTTAGATTGGACAAGAAACAGCTTAAGGAAGGATATGTACCTAAATGAAGTGTTTGGAAGCATCCTCCTGGTGATTGATGAAGCTTTGAATGAAACTTGATGATTTTGAAGAAGAATATCAAGTTTAGAGAAGGATTGTTGGGATTAAAAGCCTCCTTAAAGTTATTGCTGCTAAGGTTTGTGTTACTGATGCTAAGCAAAAGTTAGTGTTGTTCATTAACTTTAATGAAAAATATGCTAAGTAGTTAGTGATGCTAGTATAAAGTTAGTACTGCTGGTGAAGATTAAAGAAAATATTCTAAGTAGTTACTACTGCTTGTACACAGTTAATGCTGCTGGTGTATAAGTTACTACTGCTGGTGCTAAGTTAATGCTGCTAGTACAAAAGTTACAACGGCTCAAAGATTAAGACTGCTCAAAGAGTGTCTACTGTCAGAGGAGAATGGATAAAGACGGAAGAAAGGATAAAGATTGATTGGAGATCAAGATTACTTACGTGATAAATATTAGTTATTTATAGAATAGATTATAGAGAATATTCTAAGTGTTAGGAATATATTGTAAATCGACTAGGACTCCTTGGTGTATAAAAGGAGGTCCTAGGGCATAGAGTTTAAAATCACA
This sequence comes from Tanacetum coccineum, assembly GCA_026074375.1. Lineage (NCBI taxonomy): Eukaryota > Viridiplantae > Streptophyta > Magnoliopsida > Asterales > Asteraceae > Tanacetum > Tanacetum coccineum. The sequence goes on from BQNB010057146.1 coordinate 11,943, forward strand.
ATCATAATAGAGTTTTGTATCTGTATCAAATCCAAATGAGTCATTCATAGAGTTATCACAGCTTCAAGGTTTTGTAACCCTAATATTACGAGAGTATTCGTATTATTTGTAATAATAATATTGGAGCTTTTATTGTTTGTTGAATTGTGTGTTCATAGAACTGTGTTCATAGAGTTACTGTTTCATTAAGAATTCTTCTTATTGATTAAAGATTAGATTCTGCATAATCTTTAATATATTCAACAAAGTTTCTACTATAGTTGTGTTAGATTTATCTAGCATAACAAAACCTTAACAAGCATAAGGAATTAAAGATCTATTGAAGTGCGATCAACACTAAGTTAATTCAAAGTTAGTCCTAATTCTAATGTGAAGGGGGGTTTTTAGTCTGAGGGACTCGCACGGGTTTTGGTGGTAACGTATATCTACTTTGGTCACGATAACTCACGCAAGTTGATAAACAGAAGATAAAAGAATGGTCAAGCCTATTATAGGGAAAACGTATTAACCATGAATAATCAAATATAATGCAGGTTTCTTATTAGTACAATGATTGTCTTATCACGAAGGGATATATCATTCTTAGATTTAGGCGGTACTTTATCCTAAAACCTAGACATGCCAATCCTGTCATAATTAAATGATCTGCATAAAGCAATGTATGTTGATTATAATCTATCTTAGGAGATTAATAATGGTGATCTTATTAAACCTTAGCTTAACGAGACTTTATTAACTTACTTCTTAACGGCTCTTTATATACTAGTAGTCCACTGTCCGGGTCCTTACCAAAGGAATCAGAACGTCATTTGTTGATCACAGGTCACCTGCTAGTCCAACTTGTTTACTAAACCAATGGCAAGGATAGGTCATTATTTGTGATCCTATGATTCTAGATATATAAATTGCGGATATGGAGAGCTATCCTGACGTCTAGCTAGCTCTATATTTTGCATTCCTAGATCCAGTTAAATGATAGGTCGCATACTTAAGCACGTAAACGAGTATAAACTGATAAACATAATCAATAAACAATGATAAATTAAGCAATCAAGATAAACAAACCAAACATTAAATTATCATAAACATGGCTAATACCTAAAGGTATTAGCCAATAACCATTTTATTGAATACAAACATAATAAACGAACAACCAAGGTAACCTAACCAAGTTAAAAGAATGATACCAAAAATCGAACGATTATTTGAGTATAGATTATTACTAGGGTTTTCTTTTGGATTGAAGCAAGTTGCTTAACCTTCTTTGCTCTTCTTCTCTTTTGGAAATTGACTTTTGTGGTTAGGGTTTTGTAAGTTTAGATAGGCACACCTTAAAATTCGTATTTAGGATTTCTATTTATAGGTTTTGGAAAATCATCGATACGCCGTATTTAATGAACTCAATACGGCGTATTGGGGGTTTCTTAGAGTAGGGACCACGATTATAATATTCCAAAATATTCTTCACTTGATCTTTAATACATCGTATAGAATAAGTTAGATACGACGTATAGGGCTTCAAATCTTCGTGATTACTTGTGAAGTGCAGGCAAAGATACGCCGTATCTTCATTGATGGATATGACGTATAGGTTGTCAGAATAGTATTCTTCAAATTTCTTCGTTTGAGCTCCAAAATGCATGCCTTTTAGCAAAACTTCACCAATTACTCCATAAATACTGCATTTAACAAATATAAGCAATTAAGTACCAATTCATGCAATAATTATATAAAATGGGAAATTTACATAGGATAAATGATGCTATAAAATAGACGTTATTTTATGTCATCAAATATCCCCCCACTTAAATCCTACTTGTCCTCAAGTAGACTTTAAAAAACTTATGAAAATATTTCCCAACTGAAGTCAAGGATTTTTCCTTTAAGCAATTATTCTCTCAATTACTAGTACACAACCAAACACCTCACGAAATATGAAAATAAAAACACTCAAATCACTCAACTAATCTATGTGGTAACATTTAAGTAATTCGCTCAATTTCTCGGTCTTGACGAGTATTCAATCATAAGCTTGGCAAGGATACACATCTCCACCACTAAAGCCAAGGAGTAACAAGTCTAAAAAGGTGAATTGGGTTAAGGTTTTAAGGGTTGATCATTCTTTCTAATCTCTATCGATATCAATATTCCAGAAAAGGGGATGAAACCACACATACACATCCATAATGATGGAATAGACATATGTGATTGCTCACTTCTTAACTTGAATAAGCTAAAGAATAGGACTAGTAATCTTCACCAATAGTCGTAAACTAACAAGGGCGACGAAATCATATGTGCACATCCGTAACAATGGAATAGACACACATGATTGCTCAATCCTTTATTCGAGTAAAACCAAAGGTTAGGATGAAGAATAATAAAGGGTAGTGGATCTTCTAATCCTTTCACCAACGGAAGTACATCAACAAGGCAGACAAAATCTCACATACACATCCATAACGATGGAATAGATACATGTGATTGCTCGCATCCTCATTCAAACAAACCAAAGGATAAGGATTAGGAAAGTAAAAAATAATTGGTGTTAAATAAAATGAATAAAACAAATAGATTAAGTCCGAACAAATAAGGTACATTGTTCCTAGTTACTTTCCCGACCATTCCTCAAAGAAAACACAAAATCAAAGATAAATGCCTTGATCAATAAATTAATCAAACAATCTTAGTTGGCGTTCCCATAATGAACAACTCCTAATCGTCCATAATATACATACTATACAACATTAGTGGCGATATTGACCACTTTATACAAGAAACACATGGTTGGTTTATTTTGACCAACATACAACAATACTCTACAGAATCACTTTTTTGTACATTTCTCTATTTTGATTTTTTTAAACAAACCACTATGAATTTCAGTGTATTTTCACCATCTCACGATGTCAATAAATTCGGATAATTTGTCCATAATCCTCCATACTTCGGAAATATAAAATAATAATTATGAAAGTACTAAAACACACTGAAAAATTAAGACTAAAATATACACTACTTTCACATTCCCATTGCATTGTGCAATTTTCTCGACCTAACCATAGATAGAAATTTCACACATGTACCCAATTGCATTATGCAATTTTCCCGACCTAACCGTAGATAGAAAATTTTTCATTGCGACGGGAAATACAATACTTTACACAAAAGAAACTAGCAACCGATTAAGGACATAATCTAATAGGGTAGGCTCAGGTGTAAAGGTGTAACGAAATAAGATTTGGTGTAAGAAAAAATGGAATGGCTCTGCTAGTTTTTCTAAGGGTACCTTACTCTAAAAATGAGAGTAAACAAAAGGGTTTATACGTGGGTTAACTAACCAGTGTAGTAAGTTAATATCACAACATGTAAAGGCTTTTTGGTGTAATCCTAGAAATTTACTAGTTTATAAAATGTCACTCCATCTATTAAAAATAGTGCTTATTATTATGGTCTCTAGCAGATATACCAAGCCAAGTTCTAAAGTTTACTACAGTCACCAGCACACTCATATTTTTGTGGAATTTAGGAGTAAAATTAAGGGAAACGGAAAGGCTAAATCCTCACAAATGGAATTAAGGGTTATGTGTGCGGGTTATGTAACTAATAATTTCACAAAAGTATGGTAAAAAATTTAAATTTAAGTATAAATTAGGCATATTATTGTGAAAAATAGAACAACTAAGCGTTCTAATTCTCCTCTCCCCACTTGAGATATACCACGACTGTCACACCCCCAAATTCACTACAGCGGAAGACTGGATTTGGGATTGTGACTTCATGGCGTGAAAAGGACTTGATACGAGAGATAGACCTCTACATGCCAATATACCAATGCAGACTCCATATATTCCATAATATAGAACACTTGAGAAAAACATTGCTACAGTGTCAACATAAAGTTGGTGAGTTCATAGGTTTCGTTATTTGATAATAATTATGAACCACAAGATTTATAACCATAGCATGAAATATAGCAAGTTGGGTTGAATAGGGACTTAGACCCAAATAGTAAATCAGTAAATGTACTTGTGTTCAACTGTAAAAAATTAAGCAATGTTCTTACCCCAAAAGATGATTTAAAACAGTAAAGTAGGGGCTATGAAACTCACCTTGTCGATTGATCGTCAAAGATTGGAAACGGATTAAGGCACGTCAAATAGCGACTAAATCAAACACCTAAGTAATTATAACAATTACTGAATTTACAATCTAAAATTAATGTATGCAGTAAATTATGCAATTGGTTAAAAGGTATGGTCATTTAGGAGTTAACGTTTTACATTTTCAAAGTGTTGATTAAACCGATGGCTCTAGGGATGGCTTTAAAACTACTAGTACCTACATAAGAATTTATACTATTACGCGTCACAATTTATATTCACAAGCCCATGTGATTTATATCTAAGAAAATACAAACATTATTTGTAGGTTACTAAGTACATACATTTTCTCATCGCGCTTATTTATTTATATCGTTGTCGTTGACTACTTAGTGTACTTATCGAATTTATATATCACAGTTTGCTCAACCCGTTTAAGTAAAAAAATAATATATTTTTAATATATATCACTTATATATATTTTATATTCTCTCATCCATATAACTTTTCACGTTTAAAACTTGACTAGACTTAAAATATTTTCACGTTTAAAACCTGAATTTAAGCTTCTTATTCGTGGCATGGGTTAAGAAGAGGATGAAAGTGACAAGTGGGGCTTCAACGGCTAGAAGTGTGGCGAGCCGTTACATCCACTACATATATATATATATATATATATATATATATATATATACTTTGTCAATTTCCTAAATTTGTCAAAACGAAACAAGTTCGCTCACTTAATTTCCATTCGTCCTTAGATTGAAATGTCGTATCTTGTTCCCTTGATTGCGGTTGTGTTTGTAGTGGTGGTTGGTTGTTATTTGGCGAGTGTTCCATAGGAAGAAGATCACCAGTACATCATTGTAATACTAGGGCTTATTGTGACACTCATCATTGTGTCATTTGGCGTGGAAGCTTTCTGGAAAAAGTAGCTTTCGCAAGTATGCTAACGGGTTGTATTACCATTTTGTTCTTAAGTATTTTAATAAGTCTTATGCTGAATCCTCCAGAAGGAATCATCAAATGTTTCACCTTTATCTTTGCTTCGGTTAAGTAGGATTTAATCCCCATGATGTATTTTAATGAATCGTAGCTCTTCATAGTTTCTTTGAGGACGAGTAAAATGTGTATGCATTCAAACTTTTGTTATTACATCGAATACCATTGAGCATACTTTGTCGACCTAACTTATACATAGTTGATCAGGCTATGTATACCTTAGGTTTACATTAACATCCCCTTTTCCTTTAGCTATTTGTTTGTGATTATAGGTGTAGTTGGCACAGAGACTCGTAGTAAGTATAAATTGTCGTATCCCCCAAGTATCTGATAAATGATCGAGTTTCATAATGGTCATCGGAAATAGTTTCCCTACTTCCGTTTCCTGAGCACATGGTTGTATTCCTTGCTTGTTGGGCAATGGGTATACTTGTTTTGCACTGAACAGTAATTTCGATAGTGTTATTTCATTGGCGCATTACGATGCTTGTCATTTGATTCAAAAATTATCAAATATATGGTTTCCCCTATACTGGGTAAATGTACTCAGAAACTTTTTAGGGCAGAATTGTTATTTCCTTTATTATTTCATGAAAGCAAAGTACAAGTCTTTATTAATTTCTCTGCCTAGATGTTTCTTTGCAAGCTGGGATACATTGTTATAGTGAGTCTGGTTGTCTTGCTTATAGGCCTAGGCGGGCTAGAATTTTCTGAATTTGTTCATGATCCTCAGCGTGTCTGTCCTCGGTATCTGCATGAAGAGTGTCAATCTCTACTTGCAGGTCCTCTAGTCTGGCCGTCACATCTTCTAGGTTGAGTTCTGATGTCTCGGATGCTGGTTTACCGTCAAAGAAGGTAATGGCATCTAGGAAAAATGGCGATGATGGTGATCTACTTCTCTTTCAAGATGGTCCAGGTGCTTGTGATATTAGTGTAGAAACATTGTGATTATTTATTTCTTGGGAGTGTTCACGCCCTGTAGCAGGGGTCAAAGTTAGCTCCAGTTCAGGTAATTGGATTGCCTGAGAGGTTGGCGAGTCGATGTCCCGTGGCGGCTTCCTGTTCTGGGGAGTTGTCAGGTACGTTGCTGGAAAGTGATTGAGACATTTCTTGAATACACCCTGCATACGACAAAGTAGGGTTTCTTCTTCTTATATTCCATATTTAGGTAAATATTAACTTATGAGTGTCATGTATTTTTAAGATAAGGTGTATTACACGTTTTGAATAGTTATGCATACTATGTCTCGAGGATATGTCTAGGAGTGTTGGATTTAAGCATTGGTATGTTTCTTGTTCGTTTGGAAATTTATTCGCAATTATTAGTGGTATCCTTATGTTAAGACCCAAGGTGGTAGGCTTTCGGATAATAGGTGCATATTCATGGAGTCCATATTATTCTTGACTCAGGTCTGGTGTAACCCTTTATGTATTAAGTTTCTTTCCGTAGTTTGTGACTATTGTATCTTACCTTTACCAGGCGCGCCTTCATCGCCTTCCTATTATAAGTTTGTTGTTCGCGTTTCCCGATAAAGTGGCATTCATCAATTATTGGTGTGTTCAAGTGGCATGTGCTTTTTGGTAGGTTTTTATATACTTTGAAACACTTTTAAGGGTATACCGACATAGTGGATAATAGTATAGGTATTTTGCAATAGTTGTTATAAAGACTCCTTGTGTAGTGGGGTAACAAGTGGGTGATTAGCAAGGCATCCCGAAGTGTTTATGTAAGTAACCCTCACAAAATGAGATAGTAAGGATGTAATCACCAACACGATTCATAATATTGTGTATGTGACCCTTCATAGTGTGATGTTAGTTATAGGGTTATTTATTTGGTGAAAGTTATGGTAGTTTCCTTGCACTAGGATGATACAAATGCGTGATCCATATGATATGTTATTCCAAGATGGTGAATGATAATGTGTAGTTTGGTGAAACATGTTTTTCATGACGGACAAGCGGTACTTTAATTATTTAATGATATAGTGCCAAGCAGTCATTAACTTAGGAAGTAAATAGTGAGAGATAATGCGTATACTATTCTGATATGTCCTTAAGAGCCAATTATAGTCTAGAGTTACTAATGCAACCTAATTCTCTATAACTAAGAGCTTTGATACCAATCGGTCACACCCCCAAATTCACTGCAGCGAAAGACTGGATTTGGGATTGTGACTTCATGGCGTGAAGAGGACTTGATACGAGAGATAGACCTCTACATGCCAATATACCAATGTAGACTCCATATATTCTGTAATATATAACACCTGAGAAAAACATTGCTACAGTGTCCACATAAAGTTGGTGAGTTTATAGGTTTCGTTATTTGATAATAATGATGAACCACAAGATTTATAACCATAGCATGAAATATAGCAATCCTATATATCACAATGAAAAGTATTTACTATTGTCTAAGCTCATGACACTGAAGCATTAACATATATCATCATAGATAAGCCCGTGCAGATGTTCAACCCGCAACATCCGTATCTGACTCAAATGAAACTATGTTTGCTTGACTAATGTCAGTCCAAGACAAACAGGGATTGTCAATCCCGATAGATCTATCCATAACATTCGCGCTCCCTCAACCGGTCATCCGGTCAAGTAATTGACAGCTCATGATAAAGTGGGCAATATAGCAAGTTAGGTTGAATAGGGACTGACCCAAATAGTAAATCAGTAAATGTACTTGTGTTCAACTGTAAAAAATTAAACATTGTTCTCACCTCAAAAGATGATTTAAAACAGTAAAGTAGGGGCTATGAAACTCACCTTGTCGGTTGATCGTCGAAGATTGGAAACGGATTAAGGCACGTCAAATAGCGACTAAATCAAACACCTAAGTAATTATAGCAATTACTAAGTTTACAATCTAAAATTAATGTATGCAATAAATTATGCAATTGGTCAAAAGGTATGGTCGTTTAGGAGTTAACGTTTTACATTTTCAAAGTGTTGATTAAACCGATGGCTCTAGGGATGGCTTTAAAACTATTAGTACCTATATAAGAATTTATACTATTACGCGTCGCAATTTATATTCACAAGCCCATGTGATTTATATCTAAGAAAATACAAACATTATTTGTAGGTTACTAAGTACATACATTTTCTCATCGCGCTTATTTATTTATATCGTTGTCGTTGACTACTGAGTGTACTTATCGAATTTATATATCACAGTTCGCTCAACCCGTTTAAGTAAAAAAAAAATATATTTTTAATCCCTTGTCTTTCCATATAGTTATATATATCACTTATATATATTTTACATTCTCTCATCCTTATAACTTTTCACGTTTAAAACTTGAATAGACTTAAAATATTTTTAGCGTTAAAAATGTTTTTTTTTTCGCGTAACGCACTAATCATTTGCTTGTTTAAAAAAGGAATTCCCAACCCATTAGGATTCGGTTGGAAAGTTTTCAAGAGCTCAAAAACATACAGTTCTCCATACTTCTTTTCGTCTGACATTTTCAAGCTACATTTACATGTAAGTTTCTTATTAAAATAACACATGTATTATTTCTTTATAAAATAACCCCACATGGCTACCTTCCCTTTTTCCTTTGTTTGATTTCTGTCGACCCAACAGTGGTTTCATACCCACTTGTTTTGTGTCTTTCTCATTCACAATGAAACCTACCATATGTATAAATATATGTCACATGTTACTCCTTTTCTTTTTCCCTTCTTGCTGCCCAACAGTCATAACAACAATGAGTTGTTAAACTCACTGTTTTTGTTTCTCTCTTTCCTCAGCAAAACCCACAATCACCATGAAATGTCTTACTACTTCTTTGAATTTTACAACTTACGTGGTTAGCAATAAGGAGGCTTAACCTCGAGTTACAAGAGCGAACTTTTATGCTCTTATAACAGACGCAACAGTGGCTGTGTAGCCACGTTTCCTTGCAACGAAACGCAACGCAACAACCATGGTAAGTGGTACCCTTTCACGACTTAGTGGTACGCCTCGTGTGCTATTCGCGTATGAGGTATGGGTACGAACCAACGAGCATGAGTCATTTGTTTTTACTAGAATCTATGACGTACCAATGGTGAGCAAATGGCTCATTGTGGTCCGACTTGGGTTACATGGTCACACCCATGTCATAGGTCGAGGTCACATATCAGAAGTTCTACAATATTTTACGCGTAAACTTAGCGTTTGCTTGCCCTTAAAGGCGTCTGTGATGCACCCTTAGTGAGCAAAGGTTTGTCGTGGGATCTTTTGGGTTTCTTGGTCATGGCATGCTTAGGGTTTTTACAAGACCCCTTGGTTCGTTTCTTGCTTATACGCGTGATACATTGTTCGCAAAATCTATTATACATCGTTATTTTATGCATGTTACGACCAATGTATATATATTAACCGTGCATGGGTCGTAGGTCGTGAACAAGTCATTTAAAGCCGAGGCTTTCGTTCAGTTTTAGTCAAGACTAGCCGTACTTTGGTTTTGGTCGCGTGTTAGGCTACAAAGGTAATGACATAGCATGATAAATGCTAAGTTACAAAAAAAAGAAAAGGAACTTACGAATGTCCAAGTATTGTTAAGTGAGTCGAAGTGTGACGATAACGAGAAGCTTGAACTAATCTCTTGGTTGATACTACTCCGGACCCGACGTCTCCTAGCTCGAAAGTCTCACTCAAATCGTGTTGTTTCACTCTTGTTTTCTTTTCAATATTTAGTTGTGATAGAATAGCTCGTGCATGGTGCCTATTTATACTACAAGGTGATTACTAGTCCTCTGAAACCATGCATGTGAATGTGAATGATATTATTCACATATACTATTGATGTATATGATACTGTTGGTTATGATTTCTCTTTTATAATACTGTGAAAGAATAATTACTATTGGTTGAATTGAATTTGGAATGAAATTGGGAACAAGACGGAGCATGTGAATGAAAAGTGTAGGGCATTAGATGTAAGAATGAAATGATGGTGTTAGCCCATTTATTTTGAATTTCACTGATTAACTTAGATAGCATTTTGCACATTTGAGTTTTGAGGAGATGTAACGCCAAGTTATATTATTTGTTTAGTAAGGTCTAAATATCGGCTCATTTATATTTTATTTATTGAAGTATGAACGGGTTCACAAAATAATATAGTCGTGCGATTTTGTTTCGCACTGCGTGAAAAATATGATTTTCATTGTTACGCGATCTCTCAAGTACCCCTTTTTGATCCGTAAATAAAATGATGATTTATGTGAGCGAAACCCACAATCACCATGAAATGTCTTACTACTTATTTGCATTTAACAACTTACGTGGTTAGCAACAAGGAGGCTTAACCTCGAGTTACAAGAGCGAACTTTTATGCTCTTATAACAGACGCAACAGTGGCTGTGTAGCCACGTTTCCTTGCAACGAAATGCAACGCAACAACCATGGTAAGTGGTACCCTTTCACGACTTAGTGGTACGCCTCGTGTGCTATTCGCGTATGAGTTATGGGTACGAACCAACGAGCATGAGTCGTTTGTTTTTACTAGAATCTATGACGTACCAGTGGTGAGCAAATGGCTCATTGTGGTCTGACTTGGGTTACATGGTCACACCCATGTCATAGGTTGAGGTCACATATCAGAAGTTCTACAATATTTTATGCGTAAACTTAGCGTTTGCTTGCCCTTAAAGGCGTCTGTGACGCACCCTTAGTGAGCAAAGGTTTATCGTGGGATCTTTTGTTTTTCTTGGTCATGGCATGCTTAGGGTTTTTACAAAACCCTTTGGTTCATTTCTTGCTTATACGCGTGATAGATTGTTCGCAAAATCTATTATACATCGTTATTTTATGCATGTTACGACCAATGTATATATATTAACCGTGCATGGGTCGTAGGTCGTGAACAAGTCATTTAAAGCCGAGGCTTTTGTTTAGTTTTAGTCAAGACTAGCCGTACTTTGGTTTTGGCCGCGTGTTAGGCTACAAAGGTAATGACATAGCATGATAAATGCTAAGTTACAAAAAAAGGAACTTACGAATGTCCAAATATTGTTAAGTGAGTCGAAGTGTGACGATAACGAGAAGCTTGAACTAATCTCTTGGTTGATACTACTCCGGACCCGACGTCCCCTAGCTCAAAAGTCTTACTCAAATCGTGTTGTTTCACTCTTGTTTTCTTTTCAATATTTAGTTGTGATAGAATAGCTCGTAGATGGTGCCTATTTATACTACAAGGTGATTACTAGTCCTCTGAAACCATGTATGTGAATGTGAATGATATTATTCACATATACTATTGATGTATATGATACTGTTGGTTATGATTTCTCTTTTATAATACTGTGAAAGAATAATTACTATTGGTTGAATTGAATTTGGAATGAAATTGGGAACAAGACAGAGCATGTGAATGAAAAGTGTAGGGAATTAGTTGTAAGAATGAAATGATGGTGTTAGCCCATTTATTTTGAATTTCACTGATTAACTTAGATAGCATTTTGCACATTTGAGTTTCGAGTAGATGTAACGCCAAGTTATATTATTTGTTTAGTAAGGTCTAAATATCGGCTCATTTATATTTTATTTATTGAAGTATGAACGGGTTTACAAAATAATATAGTCGTGCGATTTTGTTTCGCACTGTGTGAAAAATATGATTTTCATTGTTACACGATCTCTCAAGTACCCCTTTTTGATCCGTAAATAAAATGATGATTTATGTGCGTTATTATGACTCTTAACTAGCACAAAATGTTGTATGTCGTTCGAAGAATGACTTTTATTGGAAGGGTCACAACAATTAGCAATTGCTTGCAATACATACTTTTACGTAAAATAACAAGGTGTTCTAAATTTTTTAGAGGTGCTACACGGTCTTTGATTAATAAAGAGTGATAACATATCATTAAATGGCACCATAAATCCCGAGTCGAAACATATCCGCACGGCTAGAAAAGTAGCCATGCGGCTCCTTCTTCTACTACCCAGCCTTGTGGCTTTTTTTTCAGCCTTGCGGCTCCTCCTTCGTCAAATCCGTAAAATCACCTTGTGGCTTATATTTGGGTTGGCCCATACATCATTTATCTTGTTAAATACCTTATTATTGGGCTTGTGATGGGTCCATAATCTTGATATCAGTTCTTCATTTGTCAGAAAATCTTCGCTTTCATGTTTTCTTCTTCTTCTTTTGTCATCTTCCATATTGGCTAACTGTAAACACATAAGCTTCACTTTGCAAAATATTATTAATAAAATATCGTTATTTAGCCTTGGAAACGGATTAAGGCACGTCAAATAGCGACTCAATCAAACACCTAAGTAATTATAACAATTACTGAGTTTACAATCTAAAATTAATGTATGCAGTAAATTATGCAATTGTCAGAAGGTATGGTCGTTTAGGAGTTAATGTTTTACATTTTCAAAGTGTTGATTAAACCGATGGCTCTAGGGATGGCTTTAAAACTATTAGTACCTATATAAGAATTTATACTATTACGCGTCGCAATTTATATTCACAAGCCCATGTGATTTATATCTAAGAAAATACAAACATTATTTGTAGGTTACTAAGTACATACATTTTCTCATCGTGCTTATTTATTTATATCGTTGTCGTTGACTACTTAGTGTAATTATCGAATTTATATATCACAGTTCGCTCAACCCGTTTAAGTAAAAAAAATAATATATTTTTAATCCCTTGTCTTTCCATATAATTATATATATCACTTATATATATTTTACATTCTCTCATCCTTATAACTTTTCACGTTTAAAACTTGAATAGACTTAAAATATTTTTAGCGTTAAATGCTTTTTTTTTCCTTTTTTTTCTTTTTTTTTCGCGTAACGCACTAATCATTTACTTGTTTAAAAAAAGGGATTTCCAACCCATTAGGATTTGGTTGGAAAGTTTTCAAGAGCTCAAAAACATGCAGTTCTCCATACTTCTTTTCGTCTGACATTTGCAAGCTGCATTTACATGTAAGTTTCTTATTAAAATAACACATGTATTATTTCTTTATAAAATAACCCCACATGGCTACCTTTCCTTTTTTCCTTTATCTGATTTCTGTCAACCTCCGATCGACGATCATCATATACCTGTAAAAAACACATTGTCCAAAGACATAGAGTTAACAACTTTCTCAAAATTCATAGGGATTTCCCACATAACAGCCATCAATCCAAGTAGCTAGCAACCAACCAATAGACTTTGACTAGGGTAAGGCTAGGCTAAATGGTGTATTTTTTCTTTTTACTGGTTTTATCAATTAAGAACAAGATGGCCCAGCATGTGTTTTAGGGGTATCTAGTGCTAAAAACGAGTGCTAACAAATGGTTCAATATGGGAGTTAACTAACCGATGTGGTTAGCTAAATTCATTTGATATAGTTGGAAGGCCATTTGGTTTTAAATCCTAATTTTCCTTTATTACTTGAATTTACCATAATCACGCGAACGTGATCTCACTGCGGAAATGTAATGCATAACAAGTACAAGTTCTAGAATCGATTCAATCACCGGTACACTCATAGCAAAAGATTAAGCATAAAAGATGTATGCTCTATAAGAAACAGGCTCGAATCCTCACAATTTAGTAAACGAGCTATAATTTGTGCTAGCAATAGCCATCAATCCAAGAACGGATCGTTCAAATAATCGAGATATGTCAAAAACTTTCAAATAGCCTCTTTTATTGCTGGAATTATATATGCGTTTTACGTGTGAAAATAACCAAATTCTTGAGGGCGACTATTTATCGTAAAACATTCAAAATTTAAACCAAATACTACAAATTTTTTTAAAAATAAACCATTTTTCCAATTTACTTCCCTCCCCCCACACTTAAGTTTTGCATTGTCCTCAATGTAAAGAAACGAACTTCAAAGTAAAGGAAATGGGAAAAATTGGGACAAATGATACTACTCAGATTATATTTGTATTTTCCGCATGTGGTTTAGGTACGCGCCATGAGTTCTCTTTGAAACTCGGTTTTGATAATCCACCAATACTTCCTTTTTTTCATATCACCCCTGTAAATTCTGCAAATAAAGAAAACATGCATATATTTGACATAATAAAATAAACAAACATCCTAAATTACCAAATTCCAAATCAAAGTACTTAAGCAACATAATTAAAACATCCTAAGAAATAGTAATAATAATATCCATAACGTCCATAGCGAAAATCAATCTTACTTAGTCTTCTATCGCATGGTCATCATCATCATGCCCTCTCGAAAAACCTCCAACATCGTAGCCAAAACTAGGAACACTAGAAGTTCCAAAATCTCTTCAAGCATAAGATTGATTACACATGTTCGGGTAATGCGTGTAGAGATGAGGATAAGGTACGTATGGGTAAGGGTAAGGTGGAACATTTGGGGGATCATAAGTTAGGTATGGGAATTGGTTTTCGTCAGCTAAATGGTGGAGAATAGGCATCGAATGCTCTAGCATATAATTGTTTCTCATTAACATTGAATCTCTCCACATATTACCTCGTTGAATTTCATCCAAATGTGCATTCCAATCTCCCCAACTCGAGTTCAATTCGCTAGTCTCCTGCTCTTGTCCCCTTACTTCTGGCATTGGTAATTCTGTTGATCCCAACAATTTGTTCTCATCTACATCAAGCTCTCCTGCCAACATCCTAGTCGTCCATTTTTCGCATTCTATAGGCTCCGAACACTTTTCAATCTCACTATCCACAAGGTAACCCAAAGATTAAGCAATTTTGGTCACATAATGACCTCCACAGATTGAACTATTGTCCTTTATACCCGAACCATGTTTAATAAGATGCTCGATAATCACCCAAGCCAAGTTAATACATTTAGACTCCTCCAATGCATGCATCATCCATAAATCTCTTTTCTAACACATTTCCTTGCTTCCAGTCCTATGAATCAAGGATACCACAATGAGCTTATGAATAATCCTCATAAGTGGTTCATGAAAAAGGGATTGTCTTGGGTTGGTGCTAGTTGGTCTCCCAATATTGTTCCAATAACCATCATAATCAAACTCTCCATCATCAATCTCTAATTTGCTAAAGTGTATAACAAATGACCGATGTTCCAACTCACTATGAGTATAAAACCTTAGACATACCGCTAATTCGGGCAAGGTAAGCACATGCTCTTTCCCACACAATCTAAACCATATACACTTTTCGTTCATCAAGTTATTCCTATCCACATCTTTCTCAAAATATAATATAGAAAAGAAATCCAAACACCATTCCGAATATACATCTCCTTCGATGGATAAAGCTCTTTCCCAAGAATAGTCTACCAAAATGTCTCCATCTTCGTGAATATATTCCTTCTTCATCATCTCTTTCAAGGTCTCATCGAAACTATAAACATAGAACATTGACCAATCGGCTACTCGAGGTGTACCAATATTCTGTAGTTGTAACTTAGACAATTTCTCACAATAAGCATGCCTCTCCACTGAAGGTAAATCTTTCAACTTTAAATTTGCGTTTGTAACCGGTCGTAAAGCATATTCAACCATTCCGACACGATTCCTTTTCTCATACTTCGCAATGAGCGGGTTTGATGGTGTATTCTTTGTAGCTTTCTACAAAAATATCAATTATAAGCTTAAACAGTCATAAATAAACGAATGGAAGCGAACATGGAGGCATTAGTATAAAAATCGAAAAGCCTAGGGGGTCAACACAAAGAAGCCGTATGACCGGCTTCTTGCTCGTCGATCACCCAGCCGCACGACACAACTCTTCAACCGCACGGCTAGTTTGCGTTGTCGCGTGGCCTGGGTTCAAACTCCATTTTCGATCATTTTTCCGCGCTTCCTACTTGATTCTAACTTCTCTTAATGCTTAGTAAGCACTCCTAAATGTCTTAAACTATTTGTTATCACGACTTAGCTTCTCCAACTTATTTTGCCAACATTTTTCACTAAATTTCTCTTAACATCCAAACTAATCATAATCAAATGGGTGATTACTACGATCAATCTAGCATATCCTAGATACTACAAATCAATTACTGACCATATTGATATCCATATTACTTCACAAGAATCACTCAAAATTCGTCCTCAATATTTTTGAATTTTTGGGTTGCTACCATTTGATCCTTAATAAATCAAACACCCTAATTCTTTTTGCAATGTAATCTCCTCTCATATACCCACTTAATACTAAAACGAATTGGTCTAATTCACAACGAATCAAAACCCCCTAATTTTCATCCTAGATCTAAGAACACGAATTAAACACCTAAATGATTGAAACAATTGTAATTACTTACCCTTTTAGGAGCCATTGAATGTCCTTAAACACGTTGCTTACTTTGAATTAGATCCTAATGCTCGAATTTGATGGCACCAAGAGAGTAGTGTGTGTTGTGTGTGTTTTTGGGATTTTTTTAATTTTGGGTTTTATGGCATATTTGAGCCGACCGGCTCCTTTTCTGGCCGCATAGGCTGCCATTTGGTGTTTTTGGACTTCATTATTTTTCATCCCGATTTCCTTGTTAAATCCCGTAAATGTGCTCGGGTGAAATTATCCCAAAGTTAAACTTTTGTTCATGACGTTTACACAACACAAGACAAAACATACTAACTTGATACATCATCTAATATAAACTTATAGAAAACTAAATAATCCTCAAACTTTAAAATAACCGTAATCAATAATAACCGAAATATGTCTTATCCAAACCGTAACCAAAATCGTACCAACCCAAAGTGATAAATTGTTTAAGATATGATGCAAAATTGTAAAGAGAGACAAACACTCTTAGCACACCAATCATACTTTATTTCTTCTCTTCTTCATGGATGAGTTCTTAGTCTTGGAAATGATCAAATTTGAGGATGTCTTCCGAGGTGAACTTAGCCGAGAGCTTCCTCTTTGTCTCTTTTGTTTTGAAACCTCGAGTGAACATACGCCCACTTGGAGTAATGATCTCAAATTTTGCATGCCAAGCTCCATCTCTTTCAATTTTCTTGTAGAGTCCATGTCCATCGTTACCCCAATCCGTGTTCTTTAGTTGGACCGGAAGAGAACCTAAGAAATCAATTAGCTTTTTGAAAACAATAATATTTTTGAACGGGTTAAAATAAGCTTCCATGGATAGCGCTCTCTCCATAACATCTTCAATATCTAAAAATGAAGGAACAACCAGGCCATACTTGGGTAACCATCTTCATCACGTCCTACTTCAAAACAACCGAGCCAATCCTCGTCTTCTTCTTTTTCAAGATTATCCAATATTGTCTTAACTTTTGGGTTGGGCAAGTAGGTATGACAAATGACTCCATCATCAATACTCATTGTTCCTCAACCCATGTCCATAACCACCCCATAAGTGCGTAAAAATAAACGCCCCAATAGTAATGGTAGTTCATTTTCAACGGGAATGTCTAACACCAAGAAGTCAACTATATATGCTTGATAACCGATTTGATTTCGGACATTCCTAACTTCACCCATGGCTTTAGCTTGCGTGTTATCGGCCATAGTGAGATTTGAGTGATAAGGCATTGGATTTCCCAGCCCAATATTTTGATACAAGCTATATGGCAACACACTAACACTAGCCCTGGTTTCGGCTAATGCGACCATTTCCACAACACCAATGACCTTGACTGGTAGCACGTAATTCCTAGGATCACTCATTTTCTTCGGTAATCCATGTTCAATGATCCCCACTTTCACTTTCTCACTAAAGTCTTTGTTACTTAGCCTTTCTGTACCCATCAAAACTTCATCTAACTTCTTTTTATAGACAACATAATTATCAAGTACCTCCAAGATTGGTTTGGGCTCTTCTAACTCTTTATATTTTTGGTCTAGAACTTCCTTGATCTTTTCTTTCTGTTTTTGAGTTAAAGGACGATAGATTGGCGAAGGAGAAACCGAAGAGCTAGGGGGAATTTCTTCAATTTTAAGTGAAGGTGGGGTAAGCTTGTTGACACTATAGTTTTTATTTCGGTTTGCTTTCCCCATTTTTACCATTTCTCCACTTGTACTACCAACTTCCTCCATAATATCATCTAATTCATCCAAGAAAATACCCATGTCTTCGTCTTCCTTAAGCTTAGTAAGATCAACACGAATTTCACCAATACCAAAGTCAACCTTACTTTTTGTGGTTACCAAGAAATTTCGACCAAATACAATTGAAGGATCTCCTTCAATAGCATATTCGATCACATAAAAATCAACGAGAAAAGTAAATCCATGCATTTCCACCCGTGTATCTCTTACCATTCTTCTTCCTTAGTCACTAAAGTCAATCCGAACAAACCCCAACTTTTCAAGAATCTCCTCACTCATGTAATTACTAGAATCACCCATATCTAACTCGGCATCTCATGCTCCTTGACCATCCACATTACAAGGCATAGAGTACCTCATAAATGGTTTAATCGAAGCACGATCGGACGCTTCAACAAAAATAACAACCTTATGATTATCCTCTTTAATCAACATACTCTTATGTTTCAAACTTTCAAATAATTCCAATTCTTCCTTGCTTTTCTCAAGCTTAACCATTTTGACTTCGGCCGAATCTGCATCATCCATGTATTCGGGATTGTTCAAGTGTTTAGATCCCATTTTCCAATGATCCACTTTTAAACAAACGTAAAATATAAAACAAACATAAAATCACAAACCAATTCATTAGCGTTCGGGTTAGTCTTAATCAATAAGCAATATAAATTCAATTAGGCAAATATAAATAAGCATTTAAGCATTTTTAGAACAGATCCATAACTCAAATCCATCAACACTCGAGGTTTTCCAATTTGTGTCTGTCAGAGAAAACGAGCCGCGCAGCACGTCGGTTTCTTCAGGGTCTGGTAAAAAACTTTTTTTCTCTCTTTTTTTAAGTTCGCGTAGAGGAGCCGCGCGGCACAGCCTTCTAGCCGGTCGGCTCCTCGTTCGACAATTGGTTTTTCCAAAAAAAAATTTATATAAATTTTGCATTTAAACTGATACATTCTTGTTACTTATTTTATAAAAGCACTGAAATAATTAATTCACCAAACATTATGAAAAGCTTAAAAAAAATTTAACCCATACTTTTATCAATAACCATACTAGACAAGAAATAAGCAAAAGCACATTCTAACACATTTAAACATATATCAATTAGTATTATGACATATTAAACTGATTTATTTTAACACATAGCAACACATCACAAATCAAATAAGTTGAAACTAACAATACGAACATGAAATTAAAATTATCAAATTAAACACATATTATATTTCTTATTGATCAAAACATTCATAGATATTCCTAAGAACCTATTTAGAAAACAATTGAACCAACACTGATTATTATAAAAATTAAGGTTGAGATTTTTTTTATTTTTTTAGTTCAAACCAACGAGCCGTGCGACACAAACATTGAGTTGTACGGCTCGTTGCTCGACACTAGTTTTATAATATTTTTTAGTTACGAATCCTAATAAAAACATTTCCGCTACCGTTTATAATGATTAAAACATGAAAAGAACACAAGTCCCCGGCAACGGCGTCAAAAACTTAATGCTTGGTAGCGGGAGCAAGTTTTACATTTATTTTCATGACTTAATAATCTACCAAAATCGCATACGAGCAAGTATACTCGTTCAATCATATTAAAGTCGGGTAAGTCATGTTCATTAAACGAGACTTGTTGTAAATCATTATAAGACAGCGAAATAAGCAATAGGGTTGTCACGACCACTATAGCCTTAAAATTCGCAACGCAATTCAAACAATATTTTTCCATACTTAAAACAATACTTGTGCGAAAATCCATTTCATTGATAAGAGTGTTTGATTTGGTTTGGTTAACCTTTTTGTATGACTCACGAAAAACCCCCCCTTCCCCACAAAAATAGTTAACTATCGATTTGATCCAAGGGGTATTTCACAAAACCACACGTATATCTTCGGAAGTTGGAGAGCCATTTCCGTCCTACAATTCACACATCAAACCTAAGACAATTAGATTACATCTTGCGAAAGAAAACGATGTGTATTATAAATGTTGTACAACTGATCCTTTCGAACCTATACTCAGAGTGTTTAACATTATAATCACCAGTCCTTTTAATAAATTAGGTTAAAATTGATAGTGTCGAACACCAAATCCCTTTACAAATTCAGACACACAGATTAGATAATGAAAACATATCCAGAAATCCTTTCGGCCTATAAATCCTTTTATGTTCCATCAACACATCAAATAGACAAATGTAAATTCAAACAAACATCAAGACAACACTTGGAATCATGCATACAAAGATAACCAAACACTCATAATCAAATCTACTTCATTGGCACAAGCATAAAAACTACTCCAATCATAATTCATATCCAAAAGATCAAACTTAAACACTCATTAACAAGGAATCCTCTCTCAATAACAGTCAAAAACTTCTATAACTATCAATATAGAATTATACCAATTCAAAAGATTGTAAGTAAACCTGATTAATCTGAAACCTCAACACCCAACACGCCTCTAATTAACCAAATACGCACTTTGAAACACCCACATGCAATACAAACGAATCTACCCATGTTCTTAGTTTACTCTTAGACTTCTCAGAGGTATTACAACCTTTTGGGATAATAAGGAAGGGTTTTCCAACCTTTTTCAAGGGTTGGAAAAGAATGAATGTTATATTTTATTATGCTAGCATCTCCCTTCTTTATATAGGCTTTTAGCCAACTTCTGGACCAAGATATCTGGGTTTGTTATGTATTAGGAGGCAAATGATCGGTGTTTGATTAATAAGGAGTGATAACATCTCATTAAATGGCACCATAAAACCCAGTCGAAACCTAGCCGCATGGCTAGAAAAGTAGCCGTGCGGCTCCTTCTTCTGCTGCCCAGCCTTGTGGCTTCTTTTTCAGCCTTGCGGCTCCTCCTTCGTTAAAACCGTAAAATCACGTTTTTTTGTTGATCTCTTCTTCCCGGTTTCCATACTTATATTTAGGTTGGCCCATACATCATTTATGTTGTTAAATATCTTGTTATTGGGCTTGTGATGGGTCCATAATCTTGATATCAATTCTTCATTTGTCAAAAAGTCTTCGCTTTTACGTTTTCTTCTTCTTCTTTCGTTATCTTCCATATTGGCTAACTGTAAACACATAAGCTTCACTTTGCACAATATTAGTAATAAAAGATCATTATTTAGCCATATATCTCATATAAAAAATGTATAACGCTCTCTCAAATATACTTAATTTGCGCATTATCACCAATATATTGCTTTATTTTATGAAAAAAATGATGATCTAAAAATGTGTAAAAATAAATAGGCCCGTAGGCTAAAACCTGTGCTTGTCCTTGCCCCATGCAACCCCGTTGTTACCAATTGATGCTTGGTAGCGGGAGCAAGTTTTACATTTATTTTCATGACATAATAATCTGCCAAAATTGTATACGAGCAAGTATACTCGTTCAATCATAGTAAAGTCGGGTAATCAAGTTCGTTCCACGGGACTTGTTGTAAATCATTATAAGACAGCAAAATAAGCAATAGGGTTGTCACGACCACTATAGTCTTAAAATTCGTAACGCAATTCAAACAATATTCTTCCATACGTAAAATAATACTTGTGCGGAAATCCATTTCATTGATAAGAGTGTTTGATTTGGTTTGGTTAACCTTTTTATATGACTCACAAATATAGTTACTATGATTTTGATCCATGGTGTATTTCACAAAACTACAAGTATATCTTAGGATGTTGGTGAGCCCTTTCGGCCTACACTCACCATCAAACCTAGGCCAATTTAGATTCATTTGCTAGAAAATGATATGTATATCAAGTTGTTCCAACGAGCCCTTTCGGCTTATACTCGAGTTTAAATCATTCACAAGGCCTTTTAATATGTTAAATTGATAGGTGTCAATTACCAAAATCCTTTACTCATTCGTCACGAATGATTAGAGAATGAAAATATATCTGGAAATCCTTTCGGCCTATAAATCCTTTTATGTTCCATCAACACATCAATTAGACAAATGTAAATTCAAACAAACATCAAGACAACACATGAAATCATGCATACAAAGATAACCAAACACTCATAATCAAATCCACTTCATTGGCAGAAGCATAAAAACTACTCCATATTATTCATTCCAAAGATCAAACTTAATTCATTAACAAGATCCATCTAAAAAGAGTCAATAAACTTCTGTAAAATAATAAGAATTATACCTAATCAAATGATTGTAAGTAAACCTGGATTTATAGCAACCCAACACGCCTCCAATTAATACGTAGTTTGAAACACCCATAAGCAATACCAAAGAATCTACCCACTTTCTTAGTTTACTCTTGGACTTCTCAGAGGTATTACAGCCTTTTGGGATAATAATGAAGGTTTTCCCAACCTTTGTCAAGGGTTGGAAAAGAATGAATGTTATATTTTATGATGCTAGCATCTCCCTTCTTTATATAGGCTTTTAGACAACTTCTGGATCAAGATATCCGGGTATGTTATGTATTAGGAGGCAAATGATCGGTCTTTGATTAATAAAGAGTGATAACATCTCATTAAATGGCACCATAAAACCCGAGTCGAAACCTAGCCGCATGGCTAGAAAAGTAGCCGTGCGGCTCCTTCTTATACTGCCCAACCTTGTGGCTTTTTTTCAGCCTTGCGGCTCCTCCTTCGTCAAATCCGTAAAATCACGTTTTTTTGTTGATCTCTTCTTCCCGGTTTCCATACTTATATTTGGGTTGGCCCATACATCATTTATCTTGTTAAATACCTTGTTATTGGGCTTGTGATGGGTCCATAATCTTGATATCAATTCTTCATTTGTCGGAAAGTCTTTGCTTTCACGTTTTCTTCTTCTTTCGTCATCTTCCATATTGGCTAACTGTAAACACATAAGCTTCACTTTGCACAATATTAGTAATAAAAGATCGTTATTTAGCCATATATCTCATATAAAAAATGTATGTTATCAAATTCCCCCACATTTAAGTTTTGCTCGCCCTCGAGCAGGTTTCGCTTTTATGTATAGAATAATTCCAACAATTCTAAATCATGGTTCACAAAAATATAATTTCTCAAATGAAGAACAATTATTGCTTATAAGTTTTTATGCGAACTTTCGACAATATCCACACTATTGTTTGAACTAGATGATACAACTAAGCACCTCACGAATAAGAATTTGGATTTTTAAATTCACTCAACACTCGAATTCTTAACTTGGTGTAAGTAAGTCACTCATTGCTCAGTCATGATTTTGTGCCATACCATAGGCTTGTACTAGTATCAAAACAAATCCGATGGGGCATGAGCAACCAATAAATACATCAAAAGGACTTTTATGTGTTGTAACTTTAGGCTTTGGGTTCAGTAGGTATGGATAGGGCATGGGAATGTATTTGAGTAAGGTGTGTAACCAAATAACATAAGTGAAAAGTCTACAAACCAAGCGTCGCTAGCTACCTCATTCCACTATGCATATAAATTTTGAATGATGATACACTTTATTATATTATTATTATTATTATGTATCCTTCCTTAGCACATTGGCTAGTCGATACTAATTTTCTTCATCTTCCTCCCTCTTCATAATATGTATCACATTGGCTTTATTCATTGTCGTCACTTTTTTCGATGACTTATTCATATATATATATATATATATATATATATATATATATATATATATATATATATATATATATATATATATATCAATATATATATATATATATAATATATATATATAGTAAATAAATAAAATACATAATATACAATATACATATAATATACATACTCAATATATATATATATATATATATATATATATATATATATATATATACAGGGGCGCGTTATATTGAGAACCCATTTTAAGCGTAGAGCTTTACAGAATTATTTTGGACCAATAAGAATTGAGCATTATTAAATATTTTTATTTAATTAAAAAGGGTATAATGGTAAAAAAGATTTTCACTTTCTTTTCTGAATTTTTTTAATTAAATAAACTTTTTTTAAGCCTTAATTTTCGGAATAATTTTTTTTCTTTTTTTCAGCATTTTTTTTCTTTTTTTAACATAGATTTTTTAAGAAAAATCAGGTGCATATATGTTTTTTTAATATTGTAAGTTGACATATATGTTTCTTATGTACAATTGTTTAGACATCAAACTTATTTTGCTTTAATTGGTAATTGCACATATGTTTCTAGTGTACGTTCTTAATGTTGGAAATTTATAACAAAAATATAAACATGTACACATATAAAATCGAATTTTATAACAATCTAAAAACATAAGTGGTATACAAAATTTGATATAAAAAATACAATTCAAATATAAATGTATCTTGTTAACTATAAATGTGAACATCGTTAAAAAACATGTGTGCACGCTTTCAAGAACATACATGCATGCACGCTTCCAAGAACATACGTGCACGCTTGACTTTCTCATCTAATTTATTAGAACATCCCTTCCAAGACACACGTGCACTCTTTATATCGGTCACGGTCTCCATCTTTATTAGTATGTTCAATACCTAAAACTACAAACAATTGTTAGTTTTTTTATCACAAACAACTAGCAAATATATATTCATAATTAAAACATATATGCATATATCTTTCCTTGATTTTATATTAGATTCAAACATATATGCACATTATTTTATCTAATGTTTACCAACCATTAAACATGTATGCCCCTTTATCTAATTTTTAATAACATGTGTGCACTCTTCCAAGAACATAGGTGCACAAGTCACTTCCTCATCAAATTCGTTAGAATACATGAGTAACCTTTTCAAGAACATATATGCACGCCTGTTTTCTCGTCAGATTCATTAAAACATGTGTGTACGTATTCCAAAAACATATATGCACCATGCACATTTCTTGTTGATATCTAGTCTTGCTTTACATGCATATTGAGAGAACATAAATAATTTTTTTTATTAGAACGACAATTGTGGCTACATGGCCCCTAGCCCAGAAGGCATAGCGAGCCCACACAACCAGGTTGGGTCCAGCCCAGAAGAGAATAGCACCCTTCCCTTTACGCACGCGTGAAGGAAACCCCTATTGCCCTAGACAAGACTCGAACTTGAGACCTTGCCTAGGAGGTTAAAACCTCCCCCAAAGCTCCTTAGGAGACCTCAGGTGGCCAACTGAGCTAAGCTCAGTTGGTTGAGAGAACATACATAATTAGTTCTGCTAATCTTTTTTATAGTCATTCTCATCTTTAAAACACCAAATGGGTTCGTAAATTTAATTTTCATTTTGCGAGATTGAAATTAAATGACTAACAACAAACAAATCAAACAAACCTTTGATGCCTCGAATTGCAAATTCAGTTTTTGGTATTGCAGATCCACCTATGTTGACTCCTATTTAATTAGATATATGCGACAATCAGTTGAGGCTATGTAAAAAAAGCACACATTGTAATAAAGCACACATTGAAACTATATATTAATATTATAAACCAACGTCGCTGTTTCATCTATATGATATCATCCCTTGATTGGTTTTTACAATTTAGTGACATTAGAAAAAAATTAATAAAAAACAATCAAAACCATTAAAAAATATTTTGATAACCACCACTAAAAAAACCCAGAAACCCACGAAACCATTCCAAAATAATTTACAAAGATTATCATACCTTTATTTTCTGAAAAAATCATCTTCGTGCCTTTAACTTGTAAAACAAGAAGGGATCATATTTGTCAAATCCACCATGACATTTGATCAGATCTTGTTATGCTTTTTTTACGGTTAAAAAAAGAAGAAATGGATAGTAGATCTATGATTGTGATGTTTGTGGGTAAGGTTTTGAGTAATATATATGTCAACACGATGGTCATTGGAGAATAAGAGAACCAGCGGCGGCAGCGTACGACGAATGTTGGGAACAAAGGCAGCAGTTAAGTGTAGTTGTCAACGCGATGGTCGCCTGAGAATAAGAGAACCAGCGGCGGCAGCATGAGTTGGTTTGAGAGGGAGGAAGAAAGCCCTTTTTTATGAGAGGAGAGATGCAGGTTTTTGGATCTAGAGAGGGAGGCGACATAATGGTTTTTAGGTTTACAAAACAGATTGATTTTTACGAAATGCCTATAATACCCTTTTTAGTCTTTTGTTAAATTGTAGAAAAGCCTTTATCTTTTGTTTAATTGCAGTTTTGGCACTTTTAATCTCAACCTTGGATCACACTTATCCAATGGCTTAGATGCATTTTAAGAGTTCTGTAAAGTTCTGCATATAAAATGGGTTCTCAATATAACATTTCACTACATATATATATATATATATA
>BQNB010057147.1:5501-38341 GCA_026074375.1 Tanacetum coccineum
AGGCTAAAAATTGTTTTTTCAGGCAAATATGGCCTCGATTTACTCTCTGTAAAAACCCAAAAAAACCAAACAGATGCCCTAAAAAATCTTTTATATAGCCTGAAAAAATTAGGGCATATGTTTGGTTTTTGAGTTTTTTACAGACATTATATCGAGGCCATATTTGCCTGAAAAACTAATTTTTTGTCTGAAAAAATTAGGGCATCTGTTTAGTTTTCCGAGTTTTCTAGGTTTTCTAGCAAAATATGGTTTTCCCTAGAACCCATCCATATATATATATATATATATCACATGCCTCATTCATTCGGTGAAAAATATAGATTTACATAATCCCTAATAGTTGCACTGAGAGGATTTCTAATCGTTTAGAGGATCCTGTTAAAGATTTTTATAGAGATAAAAAGTTATGAGATGTGATATACACATTTCTCTAATTGATTTACACACATAAAAGTATTGTGTTTTGACATATATATCCTTAGATCACTTCTATTCATGTTCATCTTTACAAAGGTATAAATGTCAAGACACAATACTTTTGAGTGTGCAAATCAATTAAAAAAGTGTTCAAATCACCCCAAAAGTTATTGGCATATTAGACGACTGTTATTGCATACTTCAATCATACTACATTAATTCTTCCACAAATCGTTGCCATTCAATTGGGTTCAGAATTTGTCAAAAACTTAAGAATTAAAAAAATTGAGTAATGTTGTTAGACTAAAATACTTTTACATTTTTACATATAAAAAACAATGCAATTTATTAAGTATATAGTAATTATATAATTACAATTTTCAACAAGGACAAATGACACAAAAAGATACCAAATTTAAGGGTAATTTCCAATCAAGGTATAACATTTTTTTTCTTGCATAAAAAGGCACCCAACTTAATTTTTTGGTTAATTTGGGTATTTTCGTTAAGTATTTAACGATCATCCATTAAGTCTTACATTTCAAGTCCACCCGTCGCTACCACCACCACCAATCATCGTCGCCACCCCAATTTAACAAGACCACCACTACACCTGTACCACCAAGTATCGAAGGTGAGTTTTGATATGAATTATACGACCATTAAGAAACAGATTTAAGTTGTAGTGCATGTGTTCTGGAATACTGTCATGTATATGCGTAATGGTAGACCTTATCAAACTTGGTAATTAATGTTTCATCAAACAAAGGTCAACATGCGAACAACAACATTAAACCCTTGCAGAAAATCAAAAAGTGTAGACACACACGCGTTAAAAATATTTAGATATTTAAGCTAATTAACAACGTAAATATTTGGGAGATTTTAATGTAACCGTAAAAAATGAAGAACACTCTGCTGGGGACTAGAAGTACCGGAGATATGCAGGATTTTGTGGAATGTGTCAATGATATTGAAGTAGAAGATGTAAATCAATCAGGGTTCATGTTTACATGGATCAAATCCCCTTCAAAGCCTGAAACTAGCATCATGAAGAAGCTTGATAGAGTTATGATTAATTCAGACTTTTTGGGAATTACTTTAAATGATGACAAATTAATACCCGTAAAATCATTATTTTCTCACAATGTTGGTTTATTTTGAAAACAATATCTTATATAAGTATTAATTACTAGATTTGATGTTTGATTATTTCTCCAGATTTTGCCCTTCGAAACAATCAAATAAGAAATCTAAATAATTCGAAAATTATTAATCAACAAATCACTTTTTCATCCACACTTAAGTCACTAATCGCAACTCACTTAACAAGCATATATAAATCTNCGCTAATCATGGCAACTAAACTAGCATAAACAATAATAAGCATATTAAATATAAACATGGCAATAAGCATAGACATAAGTGAATAAAAGAGATAAGGAAAAGATGAAACCCGGACTAAAGGTCGTCGAGTTCGAGCTAATAACGAGCAAAACGGTACCATAACTTGCAACAATACAAAAGATACCCATCTCCAAGCTAATAAACCCATAACCTTGCTTGCTTCCAAATCATATCTTTAATCACCACTAACCCTATATTTATCAAATGTGACGCTTGAAATAGTAATTGTAACTCAACTCCTAAATATAGATTATGCTATCATCAAAATTAAAAACCATTATAATGAAAATGAAACTAATGTGATACCATATCAGTGGCGAAATACAAAACAAGTTAAGAAAAGCAATATTAGGACTAAATAAAAACTAAATGAAGAATATTTCATCAACTAAATAAGAATTAAACTATAATAAAATTGAAGCCAATTTACTGATTTGATTGCTACGTCATTACACCGAGAAGCGAGAACGAAAACAAAATCAACTAGTATTAAATTTGAAATATCATAAATACTAAATTGAATGATGACAATGATTATCTAATGATTAGAAAGGAAAATGGTGAAATCTGAATGATTATAATGATTTTAGAAAAGAAGAAAAAAAACATTCCTAAAATTGCCGCTCCTCCCCTCATTTGCGTTTCTTCTAAGCTACTTTCTAATCTAATAAAATAAAAATAACTGAATGAAAAGATAAGATGTTGAATAGATGCCTGCTCCTCTTTTATATCTTTGCGTTTTGTTCAAGCTAGTACCACATTTGGACTTAACTTTGCTGGACCGAATATCCTTCTTTCTCTTGGGCCTGCGTTATGCATCCTGTTGGGCTTGGCACATTTTACTTCAAATCTGGTTGAAATTATTAATAATAATAATGGGTTGATCCGACCTACATAAATGGTGTCGGCTCGGCCCAATAAAAGATGAAGGCGCCGTTTGACTCAAATTTTCATGCCTTTTCCAATGACATGCTCAGGAAATATTAACGACTTCGACTTGATTTTGAAAAACGCGTAAATGTCTTCAAGTCTTGACCGAAAGTAACCGTTTTTGCTTTATTTTCAATCCCTTTTACCTACAAAACATAAAAACACAAACCAGCCATATTTGCAATAATATTAAGCATATTTCATGTTTTTATTCTGTTTATTAGTAATTATCATGGTACAAATGATGTGTATTTAAGAACACATCAGTGGAGGTAAGAAGATACTCAATGTGAGCAAACATTAGGTTCATTTCATCCCTAAGAGAAAAGATAAGATTGTGGTTGTGAAAGCAACAAAGACAAGTTGACCCATGATAGTCATGATAGTTGAAGTAAATGGGATGACCCATGAGAGGTGGTTGAGGTTATGGTTGTGGTGAAGGTGGTGATGGGGTATCAAGAGTGTGATCAAGAGGGGTGATTGGTGACAAGGAAAGAGTAATGTCCAATGAGGGATGACTTTGGAGTGGAAGTGGATGTGAAGGTCTTGGAGGTGCATCCATGAAATTTTCAAGAAAAGGATTGTATGGTTGAGAAGAAGGTGTGTCATTAGAAGTAGGAGGTGAGGATTGAGGTTTTGATTCAAATAAGGAAGAGGTAGTTCCAAAGGTAGATGAAGTATCTTTGGTGGATGGAGTTTTTGATGGTGCATTTGGTGGAGAAGGAGAAGAGGATGTTGTTATGGGAGAGGGTGTGGTGGTGACATCTTCATCACTAGAGATGTTAACAAATAGTTGTCTAGGAGGGATTATGGTTAGTTTGATTTTCTTAGAAGAGTTAGAAGAAGAAGCTTGAGTGAATCCATGGTAGGATGGTTTGAAGAAGATGAAGATGATAAGAAGAGTGGGCAGGATGGTTTATTTAATTAGGAAGCATAGGTTTGAAGAGGCAAAGCATGGGAATAAGAAAGTAGATTCCAAAAGTGGTTTAGCAAAATGTAGAAAGTATAGTTGTGTCTAGTGAAGAGGATAGTCAACTGCACAGAAAATCAGGTGGTCACAATAAAATTCTCATGACTCTGATGGCGGTCCCATAAATATATGACGGTCCCAGATATATTAGGGGGCCGCCCAGTATTTATGGGGGCCGTTTTCTAGAGGAGCAGAATTTTTCCAGATATTTAATTTTTTGTAAAACATGTCCAAAAAAAGTTTCCTAAAGACACCCTTTTACAGTCAATCCTATTTTACCAAGGATCATCTAATATCTAACAATCAAATTCACAAAATTGACTATCCTAAATTCTATTATGGAAGCACATTTCTTACATTATATATAAGTAGATATCAGAATGATGACTTGGTAAGATTAATGCCACATAATCATCAAAGAAAGCTACCTCACCCACAATTAAAGCCACGTCATCACATGTTAAAGACACCTCAGCATTTTATAATCCACATGGGCAGCCAAGAAGCCACCTATGCAACAAATAATGCCACCTATGCATTTAAGAAGCCACCTAAGCACAATCAAATCTATCTAAGCATATTTTAATTCACGTATGCAAATGTTTAAAAATGTAGTTGCCAAGGTTCGAACCCGGGTTATTATGCTCAAGAGATAACATCTCAACCATTAGAGCATTTCAACATTTATGATAAATCTTAGAAACCAAATATCATAAAGGCACTTTAATATGTAATTTTGAAAAATAATTACTTGAAGGGAATGAATTCGGCAAATTCAAAACAGAAATCAGTTCAAAAAATAACGCATATCAATGCCATAAATCACGCCCTGGGTTTTATGAGAGGATACCAATTTGAAATCCAAATCAGTTGTTCACCCAAAAAATGCTCCACTACCGAATCACGTCTATTGGGATTTAGAGCTTCTACACTTAGTACTGCTGGTTATAGTTAGTTAGTACTGCCAGTACATTGTTAGTACTGTTAGTATAGTTAGTACTGTTAGTTATATAGTTAGTACTGCTAAAGTGATATGCATGAGTTATATTAGAAATAGATATGCATGATCACTTGAAGCATTTTGTAAGCCCATTAGGGTTTTCCTTAGTGTATAAAAGGAACCCTACGACATAGTTAGATATAGGTTTTCATAGTTAGTTATTCTGTAACCTAGACAGAATATTTGCAATCAATATATATTCAAAGTTTTGTTTACATTGTTCTTCTTAGTATTACAAGTTAGATTCCGCATAACTTGTAGTATTCATAATCATAGTTTCTCACATAGTTAGTTTGGGTTTATCCAAGTTAACTAAAGCTTTAAACAAGCTAAGAAGATCTATTTATTAGGACTCACAACGCCTAAAATCACTGTCATCTCCACACTACAATTGAAATTGATTATTATTCAAACAGTAAACCAAATCAACCAGAACTATATTCATACAATTTGGTATCCTAAGCTACTTTATGAATGATGATAACAGAGACGTTGTTGAATAATACTTCATGAATGATGATAACAGAGACGTTGTTGAATATCTCTATATAATACTCAAAACAACTACTTCATGTATGATGATAACAGAGATGTTGTTGAATAAGGTAATATGTTGATTTTTTTCATTTATAATAATTAATAGTTTTTATTAATTTGTTTGTTTTGAGGATTAACTAAATTATTTGACTAATTTTGTATTGAAGATAGAGCTATGTTACGATTTCATTCTTATGGAATTCTATATAGATTTTCAATGTTGAATGTTTAATTATGATTTATTGATTTTATCAAGGGTTTGATAAAAAATACGTCATATGTTTGATGAAACGCCTCAAAACAAAGATATAATTTTTTTTGGACGAATTAAGTTTACCGGGTGCAAATCAGATATTTAACCTTTTAAATACTATACTTTTCCTTTTTGTCATGAAAATTGTTACTCAACAATAGTTTTGTTATCGTTTCTATATAAATGTAAGAACTTGCATATCGAGTAATACTATTTTGTTTTGTCAGATTAGGTATTACATCTTCATTGAAGCCTGTTTAGGGACAAAACTAAAGTTGGGGTGCGGGTGACGGTGACCTGTATGTGCAGAACCCATATGTGTCATAGTAGCAGCAAAACCTGCAGCAGAAAATGCTCAAAGGCGATCTGAAGCTGAATTGACATCAGAAGCAAAGCGAAAGAAGGACCTCGAGTGCTAAGTACAATGTCAGACATTATTGAAGGTATGTTTATTGATGTAGGGTTTAGATTGCTTTGGATGTGGTTCAAAGAGTTAAGTATTTGCATAGTTTGGCACAATTGAACTTAAAGTCGTATTATGAGACATGGTTGTTCTAATATTATTAGAAAAGAAGACAATGAAAATTGTGTCCAGCAATCAAAACATGGTTTTTCAGTGTGATCACACTACGTGTTGTAAATGTAAGTTTTTATTAGTTCACTAGCCTCCTATTACTGTGTACATTGCTAATTTTAAGTACGTGTTGTGAATGTAGTTCTTTAATACTATTTATCAGTGGGTACACCCAAAGCTGATAGTTAAGACCTTTTGATTCTTTTTTGAACCATATGTTTTTTACTGAAATAATATGTATAAATTACATACAATTTGGTTATTTGCAGGTTTTATTGTAATGACTGAATGATGGATGAATCTACAAGGGAAATCCCATAATAAATGGGTGATGTGCCCAACATGTAGGCTACGTACGGAGTCTGGGAATGTTGCTTTTGTTGATGATATGCAAAATAAATCACCTGATGCTTTTGTTCTACTTTTTAAAGATCAGAAGCATCTGCGACTGTCAAAGGATCATACAACACAAAGGTATACATCCGGGTACATTTTTTAACAATGTTAATTAAATAGTTATAAGTTACACAAAATGTTTTACAAGTAGTATAAAGATCTGGACCAAGAATGCCAATAAACCATGTTTTATTTAAAAGTAGTTTAAAGATATGCATAGTGAACTTAAAGGTCACGTTTTTTATTTTGTTGTTTGCAATAGGTGCCAAGTGAAAGTGATTTGGTAATGGGTAAAAGAAAAGAAATGTATGGTGTTAAGATTAAATGGAGCATACGGAAGTAAAATAAGAAGAAAGTTTAAGCTTATAATTCATAAATTGATGCTTTTCCAATAGTAAAACGAATATAGGAGGTGGCTGCTTATGGTACTTCATATTTTTTTATCCTATTACTTTTTAATAGTTTTATTTGCGTAATTATCTCTTTGAATATAAGAGTTGCGAGATTGCGCTTTAAGATGAATGCATTTTTTGCGACATGACAAATAATCATTGGCTAAAGCCTTTGTATCAAGATTACATATTTATCTACTTATCTATTGATTTGCACATGGTCAATTTTGGGACTTATATGATTGGAGAATGACAAGAATACACAATGATGTTATTCGACGGTTCAAAGCGGTGGCATGTTTTCAATGCATATCCTTTGTTTTATTAAGCATTTTTCTAATGATTGGAATGGTTTATTACATTAGTTGTATATATTTACATGGTTCTTTGAGAATTGTAGTTCAGGTTTCCAAGCATAAAATGCCTTGAAACGAAACGACCATATGTAATATAATCAATAGATAACATACATGTATGTGATCATGGGAGGTAAATGGTTTTCAGAATGCTATAATCCACTGGGGTTAGCGCATCGTTATTTTGTTTAAATGTATCTATTTTGCATATTAACGTGATTTTAACAAGCACTTTACTATTTTGCAGCAACCTTACCGTCGCCGGCACCATTGTGGCCAAAAGTGTAAACCGTTCCAAGCCAAAGCGTGTTAGAGTAGCAGTGTTAGAGTAAAAAGTTAGATTTTGCAAAGAAGCATATTACAACTACTATACAGCCTCCATCGTCTTACTTGCTAGGTCAGTCCTATGTTATGCTTGAAGTTAATTTTCCTTTAAAAAACATTTATGTTCTAAAACTCCCTTGGTAGCTCAGTGATAATGGTCCTCTGTATTATAAAAGCCAAATGTCATAATTCGTCACAAAGTTACTGTGCTATTGGTCTGTAAACACTCACATGAATATTTAATTATGAATACACATAGTTCCATTATACATGATATATCTGCAATATTTAGGAAATAGGTAAGAGAAACCAGAGCATATTAGCGATGAAACTGAAGTTGGTTAAAAAGATTTTACCTTAGAAAAGGTTTTTGTAATGAGTCAACAACTTACATATTACTGATATTGAGATCTTTATGAGTGTTCAATGCAAATTTATGGACACGTAAACTTTAACATGAAATATTATGATTAATGTAAGTTTTGTATTTTGTTGGTGTTGTATACAGGTGGTATCAGGTAAAGATTACTATGAGATAGGAAGATAGTGAGTATGTATCTGGGAATGTCGTCACGAGTGGTTCAATATGATGGTAACCTATACTGACCTGTTCTGGTTTATGCTCTTATTATTGTGTTGATTTTCTGATAGTAGCTCAATAAAGTATTAGAAAGGAAAATATCTTCAAGTCAATGACTATAATATGTAACCAGGTATATTTAGTAAATGTAGGAAGAAAGAGGTGTTTGTTTTTGCTTGCAACTGTATGAACTGAGTGAATGTTGTAAATAGTAGCTGAACCAGGAGTGTTAGGCAAGTCTAAATGTCTTGAGTGTAAATAGGGCGATAACATCATCATGGTACACATGAACATGATTTAAGAGAAGACTTAGAGGAGTCTTATGAAATCAGATATATTCACAGTCACTTAAAGTCTTATGCACCTGTAACGTGTTAGTAAATAACATTGCTTTATAGCTTTGGTTTGCAATAAGGATTGTTTGGACAAAACATGTTTTAGGGGCTGTTTGCACAAAATAAGTTTTATAGGGCTGATTAGCAACCCAATTACAGCAACTACCAAACACCCCGTTACAGCAGCCATCCAAACACCCCCTGTCAGCAACCAAACACCCTCTTAAAGCAATTATCCAAACACCCCTTGACAGCAATAAAACACCCCTTATGCAGCCAACAAACATGAAATTATTCAATATGATACTTCACAAATTATAATGATGTGATTTAGAGCCTAATCACATATAATTTAGATGTTCTCAAGTTTTTTATTGGTCTTAAAAAACCTCCACCTTAGACATAAATAATAGAAGTCACACAAATTAGTTAAATGAAACATTAATATGCAATTTTACTACAGGCTTAAAACAATAGGTATGTTGCATATGGTATGAAACTTATTATAAGAAGCTGATCTTTTTGACACTAAATAATTAGTTATCGTAACTTCAAATAGGCAAGAATCAAGCATATAATGGAATTAGCTGGCCATTGCATATAGACAACATCCCTTGCTTTGTGATTATTGGGATTCTTGATTTGATGAGACAAAATGAATAAAAGAATGAAACAAAAGGATCAAACTCGTCATTATAAAACTCTACAAGCTAGTGGAGAAATATGAATATTTGGTCAAATATTCTACAAGATAATGATTAGGAAACATATTAATGTGGTTTAATGTAATTTAAATAGTTTCCTTATCTATTGATTTACTTCCTTTGTAAGTCATGATCTCTCCCTATATAAAGAGATCATAGACATAGGTTTTAGATATCCATCCATAGAAAACTAGAGCTCTCCCAATGAGAGTCTAGATAGTTACATAGCATAGTCGACTGATTAAAGTCGAATAGTACACCATAGTTAGTTGGTGTAGCCCCAAGTTATAGTTGGGGTAATAGGGAACGTTCAATAAAGAAAACCTTGTTTGATAATATTGCTTTCTTATTATTCCGCTGCGTGTTCAATATTATCTGTAAAACCTATCCTAGATGGGCTAATCGATTCTCAACATGTGGTATCAGAGCCTCGTGGCTCTTGATCTAGGATCTACAAGGTTTGTTGATGTCGTGCTATGAAGAAAAAGAAGGTATGATTTTCTGTTTTGGTGTATTGGCTGATTTTGGTGATTTTAGAGCTTTTGCGACACTTTAAAAAAAAGACAACTATTATTTTTGGTCAGCCGTGATTGTTGATGTTATAGTGTGTTTCTGGTCGTCATGGAAAAAGCAGCAGTTGGTACTGATTTTGGGCTCAAAAGAAGCTTAGTAGTGTTTGTATATTATTAGTACTGCCCGTGAAGGTTAATACTGCCAGTTGCTATTATTTCTACTGTTATCGAGATTAATGCTGCTAGCTTCATTTACTTAATACTGCGATTGTATGGTAAGGATTTGTGGACAAAAATATACAACAGATTAGGTAATATGATTTGCGTATTTTGGGAAGAAATCGTGGTTAAACTGGGGTTGAATATTGATGCGTGATTTTTGGCTATATACAGTTTTTGTCTGCTGATTTTTAGGGATGATTATTTACTTCCATAATAACCTCCTTTATTATTGGACGTGGATATGGTATCTGAAGAAGCAGACGTGGCTATTTGACTTTGTAGTGTGTATATGATGCCAATGTATTATTTGATGCTGCTGTGTGGTTTGTTGCTCGAGATATATTCTGGATACGATTCTGGTATTCAAGTAATTAGATTCGAAGTTTGTACTGCTCGTCCATGGTTGATACTGCCTGAATTAGCAACAGTTCAGCAACAGCTAAGCGACAGAATATGTGTCACTAACTGCTATGGGAGGATGGAGACATTTGAACTGTGACAGATTAGCAACAGTTTAGAGACAAGAAAAAGTGTCGCTAATGGTTATGGAAGAAGGAATAAATAAAACATTATGAGAAAATTAACACAACTGGCTTCATAGCGCAGCTGGTTAAACGGGTATTGTTAAGTCTTTCTTTCTCATGGTCTGACGTTCGAGCCCACTTGTGGCATTAATTTGTTTTTTTTAGATCACAACAGGTCAAACGAATTATGTCAAGATTGGGTCAGGTTATCATGTATCTCATTCATATTGGTATCAGAGCTTGATCCAAAATTTTCTACTTGGACTGGACAGAATAATTATACGTATGTTATTTATCTGAAAAGGATTTGGTGGGCCAGTTACGTGAATATTCAGATTTGGGCTTATATTAGTTTTGGATGGCACTGGGCCTAGATAGATTTTTTTTGGGCCAAGAATGTTGTTATGGTTTGTGATATGGGCTGATTTATAACTAATATTTTTGTGAAAATGGACGAGTGAATATCAGTGTGTTACAAAGAAGAATTAGTGCTGCCAAAGAAAGAAGTTTGTACTGTTCGAGTTTATTTGTACTGCTTGCTTCGTCCGAGAAAAGCAGTTAATACTGCTAGTTGTACTCGATATCGGATAGTACGCGTTGTTTGGTTTTTGGATGGTTTTGGATCTCGGATGGAACTGTTTCTAACAACAGTTTATTCTTATTGATTTTATGGCTCGGTTTGGAGATTTATTGAAAAGGTGATTACGAAGATAGTTGATTATTGCTTATTTGATGTTGTAGTTGGGTTTCACAGGTGCGTGTCTTATCATATCTTAAAGTTGTGGTTGGCTTTTAAGATAACTTGTTTGTGCTTAAATGGTGTGACGAAGACTTGTCAAAATCTAGCAAAAGTGTGTGATTTTTCTTATAGGTGCTTAATGCTCACATTTGCTATCACTTAGTATGTGTCTCATAGAAGATGAGGATTTTTGTCAAGAGGTTGCGGTCTACTTATATTTCACAGATTTATTTATAAGTTCGACGTCACGTGGATAGTGCAAGACATAAGACACAAGTTTGGGAGATTCAACTTCTTCATCAAATTCGTTATACTCTTCCTACTTTTCTACTTTCATCAGTGATTACTACATAAGCCTACATAGTTCGAGATTCTAGATATGGTAAACATATTGGTTTCAGGGAAGCATATTGATTAAATGTTTAACCATCCCTACATGCACAACTAGAAAAGTGATTACAAGTTGCAACTTCAGAAGACCCCTATTGGATAAAGACAAAAGGGGAAGTAGATTATAGGTATTAATGATTTGCGCTTATATAAGGTTGTGACATGAACAAGGAACTTGGAAGTTTTGTTTTCCATTCAGGAATGATTACATCTTAACTTCTCCATTAAGGGAGGTTCGTACACGACTTTTTTTTGTTTGTCATCATCAAATAGGAGAAGAGTGTTGGATCTTAATTTGATGAGACACAATGAATTAAGAATGAAACAAAAGGATCAAACTCGTCAATATAAAACTCTACAAGGCTGGTGAGAAATATGAAGATTTGGTCAAATATTCTAACATGATTATGATTAGGAAACATATTAATGTGGTTTAATGTAATTTAAATAGTTTCCTTATCTATTGATTTACTTCCTTTGTAAGTCATGATCTCTCCCTATATAAAGAGATCATAGACATAGGTTTTAGATATCCACCCATAGAAAACTAGAGCTCTCCCAATGAGAGTCTAGATAGTTACATAGCATAGTCGACTGATTAAAGTCGAATAGTACACCATAGTTAGTTGGTGTAGCCCCAAGCTATAGTTGGGGTAATAGGAAACGTTCAATAAAGAAAACCTTGTTTGATAATATTGTTTTCTTATTATTCCGCTGCGTGTTCAATATTATCTGTAAAACCTATCCTAGATGGGCTAAGCGAATCAATACAATTCATCCTCAATCTCTGATTATTGGGGATCATACTTCAGCTGTGCAAACGAGAAGCAAGGTCAATCAGCCTACTACTGGTAAATCTGCTTTTATCAGTTATATTCATGACCAGCAGAGAGACAATCATACAGACTTTCAACATTGTCTCTTTGCTTGTTTTCTTTCTCAAGTTGAACCAAGAAGTGTAGCTCAGGCCCTTGAAGATCCAAGCTGGGTTGATGTTATGCATGAAGAAATGCAACAGTTCAAGGGGTGCTTGCTTGCAGGCTTGGGACTTCACCCATGTTTTGTATTACAAGATCATACTAGACACTAAGGTTGAAACTTTGGCAAAGTTAAACCCTTGATTCATCAGAAGGTTCCTCACGTGCCTCCAATGTTGATATGTTACTGATGTATCGTTTACTACAGGTGCATATAACTTATTATTCACTTTATTGTCTTTAACTCATCATCTAACCGGGTATATTATTCATTTACAATTTTTTTTCTTTTTGTGGAACAAAATACAAGTTTTGACATCTTTTTATGAACCAAGGTAAGTTCATTTTATTTGATTTTTTTGTTTGCCCTCCATGAATGTTAACATTAATGACACAAAGGTTTTGTGTAGCTTGTCAGGTTTGACCGCCTTTGGTAATAACTGTTTACAAAATACAAGTCTTAAAAAAACCAAACTCGAATATGACTTCTTGAACCTTTGAGGTCATCCTCAGTTTGATTCACTGGACATCGAAAAGGTAAATATGATTCATATTAATTCTAAATTTTTGGGTAGGAATTTATAGCCAGTTGGACCATAACCCATGCAGGCTCTAGAAATTAAAATTGACCCTTTTATTTTTGGTAGTATATATAACACCTTTTTAGGAAGTTAGATAGAAAGTATCTAAGGTAAACACAAGTAAGCTTATTTAAGAAATGAAGCGATTGACATGTTATAAACGCTTATAAAAGGGCTTATTTAGAGGGCTAACATATAAGTTGCAAAGCATGAGCACTTTCAATAAGCTGACGCACCCTAACTTCATATAAAAATATATATTAGTACAGGTTATGTAGTTAGAATTTTTTTTTCTTTTGTATAAGAAAGGAGATATTTACATATCTAAGCCACATACTATCTCACATGATACCTCACACGTCTTGAACGATGCTTGAACTCGCAGCCTTTTTGTTTGGTCACTCACATAGCGCTATGCCAAAGGCCCTCTTGTGAAGAACTAATTGAGAAAATAAATAGCAAGGCTTCAGTAGTGTGGTGTGATCATCAATTTACAGGCTTTGAGAGAACAAATACTTTTAGACGAATTTTCACCTACTTAATTTTTATCTTATATTCAGATGCTACACTTTAAAGATTAAAATTAACCTAAGTTGCGCAGTTTTATCTATGGGCCAACTTTGCATCTTGAACTCATTTAAGTACTAATGTTTGCCTTTTTTGTTAACATGATTTAGCTCCATTTATAATAGCATGTTTTGATTTACTTTTTTTTTGCGTGTAGCCACTATGCAGGGTCATGTAATATTGATGATAAAGTACTTTATGAGGTTCTTAACAGTGATTTTATAAGTAGATTTACAACCCATTCAATACGTATGTAAACAATATTATGATGATAATATATTTGAAGTAAGCTTGAACGCTAATTGACCCTTTTTCATATCGCTCATTTTAATTTTACTTATATTTTTGCCCATCGAACCTTAATTTGTTGCAAGGTAGTTGATGCTATTAGTTAATGAGCTTTTTCTGGTTTTGTGATTTTAGCAAAATTTACTTTTTAATAATATATCTAATTATATTTTAAATCAAGGTTGAAAGTTACTATGAATGCAAAGTTGTATCGGAACTTGGAAGTGCTTCATCCGTTGTGTTTGCTAAAGGTTAGTACATAAAATAGAGCCATACCGGAGGTTAATCTATTTGTTTATGTTTGGTTTATGAACTCTTGATTGTTGTAGGTCTATTGGGTGCATCATTAATTTTGTACTCATTTTGTAACTTGGAAGAAATTTGCGGTGTTGTGTTTTTTTCAAAGCATGGAATGGAATGTTTTAACAGCGTGCTTTTTGCTTTTTGCAAGATGAGAATCCTTAGTACAACAAAACCTTAATATTTTTGGAAAATGGAATGAAACCTATAGTTTTCAAATTTGTAACAACACACGGTTATAGGGTTGGTTCGCACCATAAGGCTTTATGTTGTACTCATAACTAGGGAGAGAATCGGGTCAAACCCGGGCCGAACTAAAAAACCAGACCAGAACGAGACAAATTTATCTCAAAACAACAGACCGAGTATCGGACCGAATGTGTTCGGTCTGGTCCGGGTCGGTCCAGTCTGGTTCTTTGGTCGGGCTGGTCCGATAAGGCAAAATGGTCAGTTGTACATAATTTTTGTAAAGATTTTGTTTTAAAAGGTAATCCGGATTTTAATTTTGTTTTAGTTGATATATTCAAATTAAAATTAAAATACTTTTAAGAATTATTAAAAAGCTCAAAGTTTTAGTAGAATGCTTATTAAGAAATAATATAGAATGGTTTAATATGAACGTTTGCGATATTAATAAGTAGAAATGTGTTGATAACAAATTATAAACTGATGGATCAATGACTATGAAATATGATAACAAACAAACGAGCCTGATAACCGTACTAAATATTGTTAAGATGCATATAAATAATACTGATAAAATAAATACATAATAAGTTGACTACGTGACACATAAGCATTATTTATTATGATATGCGTAAGACAAGTGGCTTCCTTATTTCAAATAAAAACATCTTTGTATGCACTAAGTTGTTTATTTACCAACCTTATTAAACTTTGTTTCCCAAAAGTGTTGTTTTCACATTACATGTCATGCGCTCCTTTCCGAGCCAACAATTATGCAATACATTCGTAGTTACGATTTTTCCAAAAAGAAATATACATTCGTGTTAGTTTTCACATTGCATATCATGTATTCCTTTTTGTATACTTGCACCTGGCGGATACTTTATTAAGTTTTATGCATCTTATCGGATTATAGTTCATTTCTTTTTGGTCATTATTCACTCTATAAAATTTTTACATGGTTCGTAATTCATTAACCATTACTTAGTTTATTCCCTGGATACTCACAAAACAAGCCCGCCTGCTTTTATCATTGATATTCGCAGTGATCCAGCATAGAGACAATCATACAGACTTTCAACACTTGGTCCTCTTTGCTTGTTTTCTTTCTCAAGTTGAACCAAGAAGTGTAGCTCAGGCCCTTGAAGATCCAAGCTGGGTTGATGTTATGCATGAAGAAATGCAACAGTTCAAGGGGTGCTTGCTTGCAGGCTTGGGACTTCACCCATGTTTTGTATTACAAGATCATACTAGACACTAAGGTTGAAACTTTGGCAAAGTTAAACCCTTGATTCATCAGAAGGTTCCTCACGTGCCTCCAATGTTGATATGTTACTGATGTATCGTTTACTACAGTGCAAAAATTTTATTATTCAACATTTTAGTCTTAACCTCGATCATCTATACCGGGTATATTATTCATTTCACAATTTTTTTTTTCTTTTGTGGAACAAGATATACAAGTTTTTGACATCTTTTTTATGAACCAAGTAAGTTCATTTTATAGTTTGAATTTTTGTGTTTGCCCTCCAGAATGTCACTTTAATGACACCAAAGTTTTGTGACTTGTCAGGTTTGACCGGCCTTGTAATAACTGTTAAACACAATACAATCTTAAAAAAACCAAACTCGAATAGACTTCTTGAACCTTTTTGAGTCATCCTCCAGTTTTGATTCACTTGGACATCGAAAAGGTTAAATATTGATATTCAATTAATTCTAAATTTTGGGTATAGAAATTATAGCCATATGGTAACCATAACCCAAGCAGTCTCTAGTATACTATAAAATTGATCCCTTTTATTTTTGGTAGAAAATACCACCTAATTTTAAGGAAGTTCAGATAGGAAAGTATCAAATGGTAAACACAAGTAACTTATTTTAATGAAAGGTAAAGCGATTGCACATGTATAAACGCTTATAAAAGTCTTATTTAGAGGGCAACATATAAGTTGCAAAGCATGAGCACTTTCAATAAGCTGACGCACCCTAACTTCATATAAAAATATATATTAAGTAGCAGGTATAGTTAAGTTATAAATTTTTTTTCTTTTGAAAGAAAGGAGATATTTACATATCTAAGCCACTATTCCTATACTCACATGATACCTCACACGTCTTGAACGATGCTTGAACTCGCAGCCTTTTTGTTTGGTCACTCACATAGCGCTATGCCAAAGGCCCTCTTGTGAAGAACTAATTGAGAAAATAAGTAGTAAGGCTTCAGTAGTGTGGTGTGATCATCAATTTACAGGCTTTGAGAGAACAAATACTTTTAGACGAATTTTTCACCTCTTAATTTTATCTTATATTCAGATCTACACTTTAAAGATTAAAATGTAAACCTAAGTAGCCTCAGTTTATCTATGGGCCAACTTTTGCATCTTGAACTCATTTACGTACTAATTTTTATCCCTTTTTTTTTTAACGACGATTTTGCTCCATTTATAATATCATGTTTTGATTTACTTTTTTTTTGCGTGTAGCCACTGTGCAGGGTCATGTAATATTGATGATAAAGTACTTTCTGAGGTTCTTAACAATGATTTTATAAGTAGATTTACAACCCATTCAATACGTATGTAAACGATACTATGATGATAATATATTTGAAGTAAGCTTCAACGCTAATTGACCCTTTTTCATACCGCTCATTTTAATTTTACTCATATTTTAGCCCATCGAACCTTAATTTGTTGCAA
The DNA here is from genome assembly GCA_026074375.1 of Tanacetum coccineum. NCBI lineage: Eukaryota > Viridiplantae > Streptophyta > Magnoliopsida > Asterales > Asteraceae > Tanacetum > Tanacetum coccineum. Next base: position 22,665 of record BQNB010057147.1, read on the forward strand.
GGTAGTTGATGCTATTAGTTAATGAGCTTTTTTTGGTTTTGTAATTTTAGCAAAATTTCCTTTTTTAATAGTATATCTAATTATATTTTAAATCAAGGTTGAAAGTTACTATGAATGCAAAGTCGTATCGGAACTCGGAAGTGCTTCATCCGTTGTGTTTGCTAAAGGTTAGTACATAAAATAGAGCCATACCGGAGGTTAATCTATTTGTTTATGTTTGGTTTATGAACTCTTGATCGTTGTAGGTCTATTAGGTGCATCATTAATTTTGTACTCATTTTGTAACTTGGAAGAAATTTGTGGCGGTGTTGTGTTTTTTTCAAAGCATGGAATGGAATGTTTTAACAGCGTGCTTTTTGCTTTTTGCAAGATGAGAATCCTTTGTGTAATAAAACCTCAATATTTTTGGTAAATGGAATGAAAACTATTGTTTTCAAATTTGAACCCACACACTAGTTATCGGGTAGTTCGCACATAAGGCTTTTAATTTTGTACCTATAACTAGGGAGAGATTCGGTCAAACCTCGGCCTCACTAAAAAACCAGACCAGAAAGAGATCAGAGATTTATCTCATAAACAACAGACCATATCGACCGAATGTGGTTCGGTTCCTGGTCCGGTTGGTCCATTTCTGGTACTTTGGTCCGGAGCTGTGTCCATAAGGCAAAATTGTCAGTTTGTTACATAATTTGTTGTAAAATTTTTTGTTTTTAAAAGGTCATCCGGGATTTTTAAATATTAGTTTAAGTTCTGATATAGTCAAATTAAAATTAAATACATTAAGAATTATTAAAAAGCTTAAAGTTTTAGTAAAGGCTATATTAAGAAATAAATATAGACTGGTTTAATAGGACGTTTTCGATATTAATAAGTATAAATTTGGTTGATATACAAATTATAAACCAGATGATCAATGACTATGAAATATGAATAAGACAAACAAACGAGCCTTATAACCGTACCAAATATTGTTAAGAGCATATAACTATATACAGATGAAAATAAATACATAATAAGTGACTAGCGTGACACATAAGCATTATTTTATATGATAGTCGTAAGACAAGTGGCTTTCCTTATTTCAAAATAAAAACAGTCTTTGTATGCGCTAAAGGTTGTTTATTTACCAACCTTATTAAACTTTGTTTCCCAAAAGTGTTGTTTTCACATTACATGTCATGCGCTCCTTTCCGAGCCAACAATTATGCAATACATTCGTAGTTACGATTTTTCCAAAAAGAAATATACATTCGTGTTAGTTTTCACATTGCATATCATGTATTCCTTTTTGTATACTTGCACCTGGCGGATACTTTATTAAGTTTTATGCATCTTATCGGATTATAGTTCATTTCTAGAAAAAGTTTCCTAAAGACACCCTTTTGCAGTCAATCCTATTTTACCAGGGATCATCTAATATCTAACAATCAAATTCACAAAATTTACTATCCCAGATGCTATTAAAAAGCACATATAGGTATATGAACTAAATGATAATCATGCACAATATAAGTAACCATATTGTATTAAGGTGCATGCAAACAAGTGTTTAGGATGATAAAAATGAAATGATCATCCAAGGCAAGTTATATTGCCCGTACTACGTTCTAAGGTATTAATAAATAACATAGGTTTAAGTATTTAATCATAATAAGGTAGTAAATAAAATTAATAATGTCTTATATCAATTTTCCAAATTACTCACTTCTTTGTGTTTCTCCATAAGTTTCTGAGGCCTTTCCCGATTGACCTTAATCCACTATGATGCTCATCTCGTATCTGAACTTGACGGTTGATGATTTCAATTTGGCGGGTGTAAAATGGTTCCATGTGAGGGTCAATGTTAGGTGGGTTTTGAAAGACTTGAGGAACGTCATTTTTAGAGAATTAACAAAGCGAGTGGGGGAATGAGTGCTTGCAAGCGAGGTTCTTTCGTCATTCCCATCATCATCATCGTTAAGATGAGAGGAGGATGGTTGATCAAAGGCAGAGGAAGATGAAGTGGAGTGACGACCTCTTCTCGTGCCATGATCCTTTCTAGTCTTTCGCTCTTGTTGAGCGGTAAAAGGATTCATGACACGATCGTACAAGACATAAGACTCATTTAACAACTCAGTACTCTCACTCATGACAAATTTAAACAAACGGGTTAATAGCATACCATAGAGTAGAATTAACCTAGATTGTTTAGTGACCTACTCCATTCATTTTGCCATATAATAGGCGAGATTGAACTTTTTAGAGTTTGCAACATAATAGAGCATGTAACAAAGACACACGGGAACATGGTCTCGATTACACCCCAGACAGAAAACATTTTCCCAGATAATTTCTTCCAAAGGCTTCAGGGTCTCACAATTTCACGAGTGAGAATTTGATGATCATGAACTTCAATTTCTTGCTCATGACGGATGCGACGGACTTGACCTTCTCGATCAATTCGAATATACGAAATGATGTCATCAGGAGAAGGAGGGTTGGTTTGATATGGACCATCCGTAGGGACACCATATGCCAACTCGTCAAGTGAACAATTGTCGGTAAAGACGCAAGCACCCTCACAAGGTATGTTAAGAATTTGAGCAAATTCTTCAAGAGAGTAAGAAAAGAACTGATTTTAAATCACAAATTCGATGAACATTTGACCTTCGTCGAAATAATTTATTTGATATTAACTATAGAATTCAAGTATGAAGCGAGGAAAATTTTGGTCATTATTTTTAAGAAGACACTTAAACTCAAGAAAATGAAACAAAAACCGAACATAGTTTAGATCCGCAAAGTCATCAAAAATCACCCGACCCTCATGAATGTAGCGACTTTTAAGGTTTCTTAGTCTTTCTTTTATAGGTGAACGGTATTCATGTGAAATAATTGGGATATAGTATTATGTATTTTTATGGTCTTCAGATGATTTACGAGGCGTGATTACCTAGAAAGAAAGTATTGAAGTCAAATTTTATTATCATTTACTTGTAACATTTTATGGACATTGTTTCTAATGTATGCCTAAATGTGACAAATATGGAGTAACGATTAACTCGACCAAAAAATAAAATCCTAAAAGTTAACCCAAATGCTCCTTAATTTGATTTTGCTCATCTAAACATGTCGAAAAATACATATTAATTATGTATCTCGAATTTTGTTCATGAGATTATTATGCATGTGTTTGAAAACGTTTTTAAGTTGTATTAACAATGCATAACAACAATTTTATTTTGTTCCTAACGTGAGTGATTTGAAAATAAAATTGGGGTTTTGGTTTTAAATCAATTTTTCGACTAACTCACTAGTGTATGTAAATCCTATGTCTAAGGGAAGCATATAAGTTATACATTATATTCTACTAGTCCTAATTGTAGAAAATTGAAAGAGAAATGAAAAATCCCTAATTTTAATTTTTGTGTTCATCACGAACCCTATACTCAAATTTAAAGAAAATATATGAAATGACTTACAATTGATGATGTTAATGATGTTAGGAATGATTGTATGTGTTGATTCAATCTTCAATTTAAGTTTTAATGGTTGATTTTGAGTTTTTTGGTTGATTTGGTCGTGTTCGTCGCTGCATCAAAAGGAAGAGGGGTGTTTGTTTTAGAGTTTTGGAAATTTTTGACAAAGTGAGAATATTTGGTGTCTGCTGGTGGCGGTCCCATATCGATCAGGGGGCCGCCTGGAAAAGGTTAGGTGCCGCTTGAGATATGGGGGCATAAAATGTTTGGACTTTTTAATTTTAACACGAATTTATTAGGAAGAGTGACTAATTAATTTGCATTTCGCGAATTAAAAATATCTAACTAGCTTCGGATGAAGTAGTTAAATTGTCACGACGCATAATGGAACGCAGACTAGAATCGAGACAGAAGAAAGAGAAGCTGACTAACATGATTTATGAAATGTGTTCCATCATTCCTAAACCAAGACGTAGATAGTTAAACGATTCACGTTTAAGGGGTTTTGTAAGAATGTCGGCAATGTTGTCGACGTACGGAACTTTTTCGATTGAGATATGTCATTTCTGGACATCATCACGAAGAAAGTGGTGACGAATTTCGATATGTTTGGTTTGAGAGTGTTGCACCAGGTTTTTGCTAATGTCAATTGCACCTTTATTGGCTCACATGATCAGGACGTCGTCGAGTCGAACATCATAGTCGATAAGAGCTTGTTTCATCCACAGTGCTTGTTGACATGCCTTTTCGGCGCTTACGTATTCGGCTTCGGTAGTGGATATAGCAAGAGCGGTTTGTTTCTTCGAGAACCAAGATGTCAAACAACATCCCACGAACGTACAAATACCGCTAGTGCTCTTTTATGGTCCACATTAACCTCCCGCATGATCAGGAGTCGATATACTTTACTGTTTTTTATGCCCGGTCCCCTTAGGATACCATAATCCTAAATGCGTAGTGCCTTTTATGTATTAGAAGATACGCTTAACCGCTTCAAGGTGAGAGGTTTTGGGAGCCTCTTGGAAGCGGCCATAAAGGCAAACACTAAGCATGATATTGGGCCTACTTGCTGTTAGGTATAATAAACTACCTATCATGCCTCGATACTTGGTACTATCTACCGATTTACACTCTTCGTCTTTCGTAAGTTTGGTATCGGAGGACATGGGGGTTTTCATTTGTTTAGATTCTTCTAAGCCAATTTTTTTTTACATTTCTTTAATTATTTGATGATTAAGGAAAACTACTATCTTCTTTGTTTATTTGTAATCCACAGGATGAAGGTTACGTTCACCCATATGCTTATCTGAACTCGTTCATGCTTGATTTTTGCAAACATTCATCACACATATGTTGACAAGTCGAGCCCGAATATAATGTCGTCGACAATAATTTGAACGATGATGAGGTTTGAATTTTCTTCTTGGTTAAAATGAGTTTGTTATCTACCATTCCCATTTTGTATTCATGTTTAATAAGGAAAGCTTTTAATCTATCATACCTAGCTTTCGGTGCTTGTTCAAGACCGTATAAAGCTTTCTTAAGTTTATAAACATGATCTAGTTTTTCAAAGTCAATGAATCCTAGAGGTTGTGCCACGTATACCTCCTCATTGATAAAACTGCTCAGGAATGTACTTTTTACGTCCATTTGGAATAGCTTAAAATTTAAAGCACAAGCATAAGCTAATAGTATCCTAATTGACTCAAGTCTAGCAACTAGGGCATAAGTTTCATCATAATCGATGCCCTCTTGTTGATTATAGCCTTGAGCAACTAACCTAGCCTTATTTCGAGAAACAATACCGTTCTCGTCTAACTTATTTCTAAACACCCACTTAGTTCCTATGATTGTCATATTCCTAGGTTGTGGAACTAACTCCCAAACGTCGTTAGCAATGAATTGATTTAATTCTTCTTGCATGGCGACTATCCAACTATCATCTGTTAAGGCTTCATTCACATTCTTAGGTTCTATAGTTGATATAAAACAAAAGAAGTTACTTTGGTTTTGGGCTTGTGATCTAAGGGTTCTTTGGTTAAGGTTTCCTATGACATTTTCTAATGGATGGTTCCTAGATTCCTTAATATTGACTATTTCGTCAATCTCTAAAGTTTCATCCTCAATGTCATTTTCTAGATTTTTCTTTTCGGTAACCTTAATTGCTTCTTCTTTATCTAAGTCATCATCCACCAAGGGCGATGTCTTAGAGGGTGGAGGAGTCTCATCGAAGGTCACGTTGAGTGATTCTTCAACTTTCCTAGTATGTTTATTAAGGATGATGTAGGCTTTACTATTTTGGGAGTAACCTAAAAAGACACCTTTGTATGACTTTAGGTCAAACTTTGTAAGGTAGTCTTTAGTGTTTAAAATGAAGCACTTGCTTCCAAACACTCTAAAGTAATCAAGAGTAGGTTTTCTACCTCTCAAGAGTTCATAGGGTAATTTTTCTAGAATGGCTCTTATTAGGATTCGGTTGAGAATGTATGTTGAAGTGTCTACGGCGTTACACCAAAACTTTTATGGTAACGATTGCTCATTCAACATAGTCCTACTCATTTCTTGAAGTGTCCTAATTTTCCTTTCAACTACGTCATTTGATTGAGGAGTGCGTGGAGCCAAGAAGTTATTTGTAATTCTATTGGCATTACAGAACTCTCCAAATTGCACCTCATTATTAAATTCCCTAACGCGGTCAGTTCTTATTGACACTATTGTACATCCTAATTAGTTTTGAATTTTCTTACTAAATATTTTGAATTGATCGAAGGCTTCGGTTTTATCCTTAAGGAATCTAGTCCAAGTATACCTAGAGTAGTCTAAGTTTTGAATTTTCTTACTAAATATTTTGAATTGATCGTACGGCGGATGGACCTGAAAGATCCATATGAAGGAGTTCTAAGTATCTAGTCATTAAGACTAGGGATGTAAACGATTCGAGCCGAGTCGAGTTTCAGGTTAATCGAGCTTGGCTCGAATTTTTTTTATATGTTTCAAGCTCGGCTCGAGCTCGTATAGTATTTTTTGACTGGGCTCGAGTATATATTTTTTGTCCGAGCTCAAGCTCGAAGCTCGTTTATAAATTTTGGCCATTTTTTACCTGTCACAATTTGAAACTCGAATTGCTCGTTTATAAGCTCGAGATTGATTAGCTCGCTTGTTAGCTCGCGTACAGCTTGAATAAGCTTGTTTATGTTAAAATTTACTTTTTACAAGATAAAATGTAAAGCTCAAAAACTGACTAATAAAACAATAAGTTCCATATCATGGAGACATGGACTGATTAAAATGATTTAAAATTCTAAACTACTGATTCTATATAAATGACATAAAGCACATATTAAAAGGCAAGTTTCATACTTTCATTACACTCGTTAAAGGACCAAACAAATTGGACAAAGACAATACATGACAAATGAGAAGGCAAGTTTCATTATAGTTATTAAAACACCATGGCACACACTTGCAGACCTGAAGCACACACTTGCAGACCAAACTCACAAGAAGGCAAGTTGCAAACTCATAATAAAAGACCAAATGGAAAACATGCCCACCATTAAGAGTTGCAGACCTGAAGCACACACTTGCAGACCAAACTCACAAGAAGGCAAGTTACAAACTCATAATAAAAGACCAAACTCATAAGAAGGCAAGTTCCAAACAGGACCATTGCCACATACTAAAGCACATACTTGCAGACTGACCTGACGAATTGCAGTACCAGAAACTTATAGACACGAAAATACATTGCGATATCGCAGAATAAAAAAACTGAGCTGAGAACACAAGCTGAAGAATAAGCTGAGAACACAGGTTGCAGGTTGCTACACAAATCCCTCAGAGTGTATACTTGTTGTTGCTGCAACACAAAAACAAATTCAGTATATGTTAAGAGAAAACTTTAATATATAAAACTATCATATTAAACTAATAAATGAGTAAACTAACCAACTATGAGTTTCATATATATGAGACATCGACCAAAGCTATATCTTGCGGTTTCTTTTCTTTTTGAGATACATCAAATGAGATACAACAAATAAGTGAGTGACATTAAAACTAATTATATGATAATTAAGAGTTGGAAACTCTTAAATGTATACCTTATTTTTCTTTTTAACACCGTGAAGTTTACGAATCCAATCGCCTCCACAAATTAATGCTTGTACTGTTTCTGGATCTAATGAGGCACGATAAGTATCAATAACACGACCACCGACGCTAAATGTAGCTTCTGATGCAACAGTTGTGATTGGAATAACTAAGAAATGAGCTGCCATTTTTGATAGTACAGGAAACTTTGTCTCATGGGATTTCCACCAATCCAAAATACAAATTAGATGTTGGGTAGTCACTTCCTGATATGATGTTGGTGCAAGCATTAAAAGCTTCTAAGGTCTTACATATGGATTCTAGTTTTTCCCAATCATCATCAGAGGGGCAATGTCTATATGACGGGTCCCTCACTTCATACATGGAAAATGTGTCTTTAAAAGTAATTACAACAGATACCATTTTGTATGTAGAGTTCCATCTAGTCTTACAATCCAATATAAGTTTTCTATCAGGCAAGTGAAGTTGTTGTACTACTTGAGAGAAAACCTTTAATCTTGCATCGCTAGCGTTTATATAACTTACACTAGCATGAACCTTTGAAACTATGTCTTTGATTACTGACAACCCGTCTTGCACCATGAGATTTAAAATGTGTGCACAACATCTCACATGAAAAAATTTACCATCAGCAAATTTACCATCACAAAATTTAGCATCACAAAATAAGTTTCCAAGTCTTCTATAGTGAGCAACTAAAATTTCATTGCTGCATCATTTGCAGAAGCATTGTCTACAGAAATGGTCATGATTTTTTCTTCTATTTCCCACTCTCTTAGACATTTCAATATAGAGTCAGCAATCTCAATACCACGCCTAGGGGGAGGAATGTCCACAAAACTTAAAACTCTTTTTTGTAACTTCCAGTTGGCGTCAACAAAATGGCCAGTAATAACCATGTATTCAATGTTTTGGTTTTTTGATTTCCATAAATCAGTAGTTATACTTATTCTCTTAACATCCGCCAGTAAGTTTTTAGCTTCTTTTTCTCAATCTCATACACACTCATACAATCATTCTTAAGAGTATTCCTAGTAATATATTCAGCTCCATGTTGCATACTTTTAAAAACTAAATTTAAACCATGTTCTTCGAAAATACTAAATGGGTGTTCATGTATTAGTACCCAATGAGAAATTAATTCTCTAGTAGCAGCAGGATCATACTTACCTGTAGCAAGAACAGGAAACAAAGAAGATGTGCCTTAGTCCTCATCAAATACCCGTTGAAAGTTTAGAAGTTGTTGTTTTCGGTCGGCATTTTTCTTCTCAATACAGTTATTAAGATGTCGCTGCAGTGTTGTTGTAGTTCCCGTAGCAGGTATAACATAACACCCTTTACAATGAATACATTGTGCTCTTATTTCATTATCAATCTTAATCATATCGATCCATACCTTTGACTTGAAAGATCTTTTTCTCTTCTTAAATTGATGTTCGTCACCAAGATCCCCTGTTGGAGACTCGTTCGAATTATGAGGATCACTAGAATCAGTAGCGCCTAAACATCCAAAAACAAATCAACAAAAAGCATATATGAACATCAAAATTACCATAAACATAGACTTGTACCTAGACAATAAGTTAATTATCTTATAAAACCTAAAGCCATCTATTATAACATTTATTTGTTTTGCATTTTATGTACTTTCGATAGAAATCAAACAAAGGCATAAACAAATAAGAGCAATATATCACCTGAAGCCATCTATGAAGGTTTGTGTTTTTTTTATTGATTGTTGTTCTAATGGAGGAAAATGATTTAAAGAAACTAATTGTTGAGGTTGAATTGTTGATACTTGATAAAGAATTAGAGACATAAGGATGATTCTTATAACTGAAGAGATTAGGGTTTATTGAATCGTAGTTTTGGGAATATGAGAAAGAGATAAGGACGATTCATTAACCAATATAACTATTGGTATTCTTTTTTTAATTGGGTCTTTTTTTTACATGTCGACAATATTTATAAAGTTTGAATCTTAATTTTTTTTACATGTCGACAATATTTATAAAGTTTGGATGATCAGAAATTAGTTACTTTAATCTTTAATTCTTAACTAATGATAAAACAAAAAAATGTTTTATATTCGATGGAGGTAAATAACGGTTATATTCGATAGAGGTAAATAACGTTTATAGCATTTCTATTGTCGATAATATTCTATATGGTGACATATTGATGGCGATATATTGTGTATCAACTTGGGATATCACCGAAAGCAACTTCAATAACGTTTATATATGGCGACATATTCATTATGAAATGGATGATTAACTCCGGGTCAAACCCTGTAATGCAAGTTATTACCCTCCTCGTCATGAGACTCTCGTTTAGACTTATTATTTTAACCTTTGGATTGCAAGAAGCCGAATCGGTGAACATTGTGTATGAAGTTAGGGTATCTTTGATAGAGTTCAATATCTTATATATATGGCGACATATAGATTAAGGACGGACGATTAATTTCGGGTTAGACTTTATAGCCTTTAATGCAAGTGATTACCCTTTTCCTCATGAGACTTTCGTTTAGAACCTTTGGCTTGCAAGAAGTCAAATCGGTGAACATTGTATACAAAGTTAGGGTACCTTTGATAGAGGTCATAGAGCCATGCATGAATTTGTTCTTTAAGCCATGAATGAATTTGTTCTTTAAGCTATTTGTTCTTTAAGCCATGAATGAATTTTTATGTGATTTCTTTAAGCCATGAATGAAATTGTTCTTCTTTTCCAAAATGAACACAATATTTATTCAAATAATGATGATCCATTGACATTACAAGTTTACATAATCGTTTTGATACATTCAGTTTGCGTACGATATGACTACTCTTGCAAAGAACACATTCAAAAAGCTACAAGCCAACATTGTTAACTACTTAAACACAAAAGTATAGAGCCCGTTTAGATTCTTTAATGTAATTTTTTACCCTCCTCTTTGGGAGACTCCCGTTTAGATAAAATTTAAACCAAGTTACTCACGATAGTTAAAATGTTATTAGTGAAAAAATAACCTTGATATAGTAATCACATATTTAGTCCAACATAGCAAATAAATAAAAACTCAAAATACATATTGATAAATGTTGCTACATGTATTTATAAATTACATTTTTAATGAAATCAACAAATGTGCTTTAGCCTAGCTGGTAAAGTTTCTTGAATTTGAAGAGATGGTCGGGGCTTCGAATCCCACCATTATCATATATTTCTTTTGTGATGTAGGAACTCTAATAGGCTTGGTTCGACTCGGCTCGTTCGACTCGATATTAAGCGAGCTTTCAAACGAGCCGAGCCAAAATCTATATTTTTAAGTTCGGCTCGTTAAAATAAACGAGCTATAATTTTTGTTCGGGATCGGCTTAAGCTCGAATATTATCGAGCTCGATTTGAGCTAAACGAGCCAAAGCTCGCATAACTCGTTTAAAGCTCAAATTGTTTACAGCCCTAGTTGAGACTATATTCTTAGCTTTGTGACTAGCGTGAGCTTGTTTTCCAATTTCGCAAGCATCACAGAAGAGTTGATCAAACTTAAGCTTAGGTAAGTTTCTAACTAATTTCTTAGATGCCAACGATTGAATGAGACGCATATTTGTGTGACCTAATCTACTATGCCACAAGGTGGAGTTTTCATCAATCGTTGCTAGAAAAATTTGGTCTTTAGGCTTATTTCCTAATTTCATCACATATAAGCCTTTCTTCATAATACCTCTATCTATGACCTTACCATCTTGGTGATTTCACTATCATGTTCAGAGAAAGTTACTCTACATTTATGATCACATATTTGTCCTACACTTAGCAAGTTGAATCTTAAGTTATCTACATGTTCTACATTATCTATTTTGAGAGAGTCATTCGAAATCGTACATTTGCCAATGATGTTACTGTAAAGATTGCTACCAAAAATAACGTTACCTTCATTGTATGCCTTGTAGCTTGAGAAGAGCTTTCGGTTACCCGTCATGTATTTGGAGCATCCACTATCCTTTATCCACTCATCGGGTTCCAAGTCAACTCCAAGGCATATCTCACTTGATGCTTGAGCTACGAGACACGTTTCGTCTTTGACCTTCTCATCATCTTCTTCACCGTTATCACTCCTAAAGAACTCCGGACAAAAGCTCTTTGGGTTATTATCTTTCGGTGGGTTTTGGACATTTACAATAAGATGATTTGGATCGACGCATCTAAGCATTGTCTTTTCATCCTTTACCGTTTCTTTGTCATCACGGCTTCTTTGGAACGTCTTTTTGTCATTCCGAGGTTGTCTCATGAATCTACCTCTTCTCTTAAAGAACTTCTTGAAGTCTCTAACTGCCATGACGTATTCTTCATCTTCACTTCCGGAAGTCGAACACTCCTCATCACTAGATTCTTTCTTATCCTTTAAAGTAAGAGATTTTCTTTCTCCCTTACCTTTGACTATTTCAGAATCTTTCTTGATGACCATCTTGTGAACTTTGAGATCCCCGATGAGTTCATCAAGTGACAGTGATGTTTAGTCTTTTGACTCTTCAATCGCCGTGACATTTGCTCTCCATTTAGGATGTAGAGCCCTAAAAAACTTCCTAACATAGTTCTTGCTAGAATAACTTTCATTAAAAGCTTTTAGACTAGTAATGATAATATTAAATCTAGCAAAATCACTATCTATAGATTCATCTTCAGAAATGACGAATTGTTCATATTGTTGTACCAATAGGTCGATCTTGTTATCTTTGACTTGGTTATTACCTTGATGGGTGATTAACAAAGTTTTCCAAATTTCTTTTGCCGTATTACACATAAAAATTATTTCATATTCTTTTCTTGGCAAAGCATTGCAAATAACCATTTTAGCTTCGTTATTTTTCGCAAGCTTCTTTTTATGATCGTCACTTTGTTTTTCAAAAGGGATAACCTCATTTAATTTGATTTTCAGATTTTGTTAAATAGGTTGAAAATCACCATTAGTAATAACATGCCAGAGATCAAGATCTTTTGATTTAACATATGTTTCGGATCTATTTTTCCAATAAATAAAACTGTCACTTTCAAAAAGTGTTGGTCTTTGCATGGATTGCCCTTCTAGATATTTGTCGGAATCCATAGATCGATCCAAGCTTTAAAATACAGTACCATTTAAAAATCTTGAGTGACCTTGGCTTCTGATACCAATTGTGAAAACTAGAAAAAGAGGAGGGGGGGGGGGTTGAATAGTTTACAGGTTCGTTTTATATTTTAATAGTTTGCTTTCAAAATTCTTAGATTCGAGTTGTATGTTCAACCAATCAACAATATGAATCAATAATGTAAATATCTAAACTAAAACTAAATGACAATCACAACAATATATAAAGAGATGAGAGAAGGAACAATCAAACCAAGACACCAAGATTTATAGTGGTTCGGCTACGAAGCTCTTCTTCGCCCTACTCCACTCCCCGAGTATCCTACTCGAGATTTTACTATGTCAACAAGCTCCCTTCAGGCGGAGAAAACCGTTTACACGTCGCTTACGTTATTTTCCGACACTAAGCTAAATGTCGAGTCCTAATCTTAGCTAGAACCAATCTACCACTTCACAAACACTATACACTCACAAGATCTACACTATCGGATTTACACACAATCTGAATCACACAATTACACAAGATAATTACAATAGAGATTTGATACTTAGAAGAAGAGAGGAGAGATCACTAAATAACAATTCGTTTCTTGGCGAATACGAATGTTCTTCTCTTGCACTTGATAGAGAGGAGAGATGAGAAGAAGAGATTAGATCACTTGAAACAAGATCAAACAATGTTAGTGATCAAGAGATTTAGTGAGAGAAAAAAGAATTTTAGAGAGAGAAAGAAGACTGGAAAAATTCGTGTAAAGAGGTGTATTTTTATGCCAGAAATAATGCAGTATTTATAGACAGGAATCCCAACGGTCATCTGCAGGCGATCCCGGTGGTCCTAGTTATATCTGGGGGCCTCTAGACCTATAAGGGGGTCGCTCAGTAGACTCCGCTCCTGTTTTTGTCTTTTTGTGGGGAATGTTGTATCTGGTATGGAAGCTTCTATTTTTAGGAAAAATTTGAATTTCAAATTTAAGTTTTAAATACAACTTTTCTTTTAATTAGAAAATATTTGTATATTTATTTTTGTGAAAATACATTTTTAAAAATGTGATGGTTAAGAAAAAATATTTTTTTTGATCACTAATCATGCTTAATGATTTGTTTGTTCATGCATTAAGTAATTACTAATATTCGAAATGAATTTTACGATTAATAATTTGTAAACGTTTATTTTTATCGTAAACGTTTTTATATTTTGTTATTATCAAAACATTGAGAGGTCGAAAAATATAAATAACGTTTTTAGACATTATTTGTATTAACACAAGTGCGACAAGTTATGAGGCAAATCAGATCGGCACAAGCGCATCAAAACCTTCGAGTCGATTTGATCGAACACTTGTCTCGTAATGATTAATTTTAGCTTTATTTGTAATATTTTTAATATTCGAAGTCTATGTAATGTTTTTAATTTATGAATAAAAGTTTTTAATTTAGTACGTCTTACGTTTGTATTAATTTCGTACGTTTACGTTAATATTTACGTTTTTAGATTATGAATATAAGTATTTAATAAAAAATGGTGACGAACGGCGAGTTGCAAAGTTGCCACTACGGTTAAATGGCGAGTTGTAGTGAGTCAAGTGAGAGGAGAGAGAAAGCTGATGTGACGCTGAGGTGGATGTTGAGTTTTGGTAAACCACTCCATCCAGGTCTAAGAATAAATTTATAATTGTTGAAAAGGTTTATGTATCATTTCAACCACAATGGGTTTTCATTTCAAGTCTATGTGGCATGCAAAAGGTCTTAAAGCTTAGACCTCTTCATAATATGAAGATATTTAATGCATGTGTAATTTGAGACAATTATAAAGCTTTAAAATGATTGTAGCATAATGAAAATAAGTTTCTTAAGACAAAAGGTTTATAAAATATTGATGTGACATGAAACTAGGGTTGCAATCAAGCCAAGCCGAGCTCGAGCTTGATAGGGTTTGAGCTTGGCTCGACAATCACAAGTTAGGCTCGAGCTTGACTCGATAGCTCGACAAGCCTTAATCATTAAAGCTTGATCTCGGCTCGAATAATATTCGAATAAGGCTAGAGCTTGGCTCGAAAAGCTCGAATTTATTCATAAATGTTGTATTCGATAGCCAAACTTATCAATAAGGTCAAGAAAATACATGATGGATTCAAGAATAAAAAATTTATACAAAATATTTGAGCATTAAGGTTTAAATATCATTCTAAGATAAATATTTAATTATTATACCAATATTCACATTAGCATTTACGTTGTTTATATAAATATGTATAACAAAAATATTTATGTATATGAAAGCTCAAAAAGCTCGATAAAAGCTCGAGCTCGGCTCATTATGTGTTTCGAGCTTGTTTATTGGGCTCGGGCTCGATAAAAGCTCGGCTAGATCGAGTCAAGCTCAAGCTCAAACTCGAGTTGTTTGATAAAAGCTTGACTTGATTGCAGCCCTACATGAAACAATAAATTCTTAAAGTTTTATAAATATGAATCATAGTGAATGCCGTAAGAAAAAAAATATCATTTTCCTTTTAGCTAAAAAAATAGGCATTAGCAAGAAATCTTGTGCATTCCTAAATACAGAGTAGTCCCTTCGTCCAATTTTTATTGTCCATATTTTCTTTTTGGGATGTCCTAATTTAATTGTCCACTACTAAAAATAGATATAAAATTTTGATCAAGTTTATTATATTACCCTTATTTGAAATTATTATTACAAACTTTAAAGAAGACTTTAATTAATTAGTTAAGGGTAAAACTGTCATTCTGTCAAAAAGTAAAAAAGAGAAAACAGTAATAAATGCATTTTTCTTAAACTGTATGTTTTTTGTCGGGGGACAATAATTTTGGGACGAAGAGAGTATTTTATAGTTGGTACTACAAACTTTGATAACGTTGCATGTTGTCATGTCACCTACCAATATTTATTGTTCAAAGAAATGTATGAAAAAGTGGGCTTACTTGCATGCTTTTGGGGACTTTCAAGTTTTAGCATTTCAATTGAAATTCAAACT
>BQNB010057148.1:0-27261 GCA_026074375.1 Tanacetum coccineum
AGATGAAAGGAAAATCTGTGGAAACTAAGTTTGAAAAATCATCGGTTATTCGACACTCGGATGCTTTTAAAAGTCAAAGACAATCAGTTTTAGGGAAACCGGCTATTTTTTCAGATTCTCTTGCAAAGACAGATTTTTCAAAGTCAAAGTCAGTTACCAAAAATAATGTGTCCAATGATTTTTCAAAACTAGTCACTGCACAGATTTTGCCTCATCATGTGAAGTCAATTTTAAAGAACACAAATGTGATTGCTCCAGGAATGCACAAAGTGCACACAAAGCCCAATTAAACTAGAACACCACAGTTGCCTCAAGACACTAGGAAAACTAATAAACGCGTGTCCTTTTATACAGGAGTAATTCCCACTACTAGTGTTAGCAAACCACAGCTTAAGAGCAATCGAATGGAAGATAGAGTCATGACTAACAATAGTCAAGGGAAGAAGCAAGAAGTAGAAGACCATCGTAGGAATTTTAAGTTTTCAAATAATAAAACGTCTGTAACTGCGTGTAATGACAGTTTGAATGCTAAGACCTCGAATGTAAACTTTGTTTGTGTTACTTGTGGAAAATGTGTGCTAAATGACAATCATGATATGTGTGTTCTTTATTATATTAATGGCGTGAATTCTAGGACTAGACAGCCAATTGCCATGCCTATTAGTACTAGAGAACCCAAGCGAAATGTGAACCAATCTGTTGCAACATCCCATATGAAAATAGTTGCCACATAATCCACTGTCAAGAAACCTAGAAGCATAATTAGGAATCTATATGAGCAAGTTAGTAAGACATACAGTTGGTGGTACCCTACGTTTACACCATCCGGATACAAATGGAAACCTAAGTCCCCAATAGGAAATGTCAACGAAAATTTTAGTATGCCTCTAGGAAATGCATCTAGAACTGCTATTATTTTGGAACCTATGACTCCTAAGTGTTCCAACTTGTCTAATACTCCATTGTATTCTAATTCTTTTGCAGCTCGTAGAGATAATTCTATTCATCATAGACACTGGGTGCTTAAAGCACATGACGGGAAATCTCAAGCTCCTAAGTAATTTTGTGGAGAAATTTCTGGGTACGGTAAAGTTTGGAAATGATCGAATTCCACCGATTCTTGGTTATGGAGATCTGGTTCAAGGAACTATAGCTATCAAAAGGGTTTATTACTTCGAAGGGCTAAATCGTAATTTATTCTCCGTTGGTTAATTCTGCGATGCGTATTTAGAAGTTGCTTTTCGGAAGTCTACATGTTACATTCGTGATTTGAAGGGAAATGATCTTCTCACGGGCTCTCGTGGCACAGACCTGTATTCCATCACTCTTCAAGAAACATCCACTCCCAATCCAATTTGCCTAATGAATAAAGCTACATCGTCACAAGCATGGTTATGGCATCGTCGTCTCTCACATCTAAACTTTGACACCATCAACTTGATTTTAAGGAATGATATTGTGACTGGCCTTCCAAAATTGAAATTCGTCAAAGATCATTGTTGTTCTTCTTGTGAGTTGGGGAAAGCTAAAAGAAAGTCTTTTCACACAAAGACTACCCTGAGTTCTAAAAGACGGTTACAAATTCTACACATGGACTTATGTGGACCCATGCGGGTAGAAAGTATTAATGGAAAGAAATATGTTCTTGTAATTGTTGATGACTACTCCAGATACACTTGGACTCACTTCTTGAGGTCTAAAGATGAAACTCCTGATGTTCTCATTGATTTCCTCAGACTCGTTCAAAGAGGACTTCATGCTCAAGTAAGAACCATACGAACTGACAAAGGCACTGAATTTTTGAATAAAACTCTTCATGCATACTTTGCTCAAGAAAGGATTGAACATCAAACGTCAACTGCTTGAACGCCTGAACAAAATGGTGTTGTCAAAAGACAGAACCGTACTCTTGTTGAGGCTGCTCGAACAATGCTAAGCGATGCTAAAGTTCCTTTGTTTTTTGGGTTGAAGCAATTGCAACAGCATGTTTTACTCAAAGTTGTTCACTTGTAATTCCTTGACATGAGAAAACACCTTACCACATCATCAACGGCCGAAAACCATCTGTTAAGTTCTTTTACATTTTTGGATTGAAATTCGTCAAAGATCATCATTGATCTTCCTTATGAGTTGGGGAAAGGCAAAACGTAATTCTTTTCAAACAAAACATACTCCAAGCTCAAAGAGATATTACAAATTCAACACATGGACTTATGTATCTGGAGGGGGGGGATCGATTCCCCTCGCGTAACCGCCCATAGGGGTAAAAGATTGTAATGGTAGAAATAAGGTGTTGGTAATTGTTGATGATTATTCACGATATACTTGGACTCACTTCTTGAGATCCAAAGATGAAACAACTGAAGTTCTCGTCAATTTCCTCAAACTTGTTCAAATAGGACTTCATGCTCAAGTTAGAATAGTTCAAACTTACAAAGGCACATAATTTTTGAATAAAACTCTCATGCAAACTTTAAAAAATGTATAAAAAATAACCACCAAACGTCCGTTGCTCGAACACCTGAACATAACTGCGTTGTCGAAAGATGGAATCGTACTCTTGTTGAGGCTGCTCGAATAATGTTAAGCGCCGCTAAAGTTCGTATGTACTTTTGGACTGAAGCAATTGCAACAACATGTTTTACTCAGAACTGTTCACAAGGACATAAATTCCTCCTACGCCATGAAAAACACCTTACCACATTGTAAATGGCTGGAAACCGTCTGTTAAGTTCTTTTACATTTTTGTCTCTCTTTGCTACATCGTCATAGATGGTGAAAATCTTGACAGAATGAAGGAAAAAGATGATGAATGTATTTTTGTAGGGTATTCCACTCATTCAAGAGCGTACCGAGTATATAATAAGAGAACAAAAGTGATAGTCGAAACTATTCATGTTAACTTTGACGAATTACCTCATATTGCGTCAGATCACGTCAGTTCTGACTCCGTTCCACAATGTCTGACTACGGCACTTGAACATGCCAATTTTAGTCCCGGTTCCCAAAGTCAAGAAAATGTTCCCCATTCAGCCGAGACAGTAACAATGTCAAATGAAGTGGGAATTGCTATTTAGTCCCTGATGGGAAAGGTCGATGATATACTCAATGGAACTACTCAAGTTGTGTCAAAGTCTTCGCGCTGTAACTACTACGGGTGCACCTAACCAACATCAACAACAACACATAACTCATCAGACTTCAACAACTGTTGTTGCAGATACACCTCCATTGAACATTCAAATAACACCTGAAACTACAAGTCAAGCACCAACTCAAGTACCAACTGTCATTGCCAATGAGAACATCATTCAAGCAGAAACCAATAAATAATATGCACAAGTTGACAAAGATAAATTTATCAACGTCTTTAGTATACCGGTACAAGAACAAGGGGATACATCGTCTCGTTATGTTAACTCGTCAAACATGCATACATTCTATCGCCGACATCCTTCTAAACATTGTTGGACAAAGATCATCCGTTAGAACAAGTAATTAGAAATCCTTCTCAATCAATTAGAACAAGACGTCAGCTAAAAATAGATGGCGAGATGTGTATGTTCGCACTCACCGTGAGTTAAACCGAACCAAAGAACATTAAAGAAGCCATGGCTGATTCTGCATGGATTGAAGCGATGCAGGAAGAACTTCACCAGTTTGATCGATTAGATGTATGGGAATTGGTCGAGAGACCTCTTTGTAAAAATTTCATTAACATGAAGTGTCTCTGGAAAAATAAACGTGATAAGGAAAATACTATAATTCACATCAAAGCTCGTCTTGTAGCTAAGGGATACGCTCAAAAGGAAGGAATTGATTTCGAAAAGTCATTTGCACCAATTGCTGGGTTGGAAGATGTCCGGTTATTCATTGCGTATGCTGCTCACAAATCATTTTTAGTATACCAGATGGACGTCAAGACAACATTTCTTTACGGACCTCTGAAGGAAGAAGTGTACGTAAACTAGCCAAATGGATTTGTAGACCCATATCATCCTGATAAAGTCTACCATCTAAAGAAGGCATTATATGGACTCATACAAGCTCCAAGAGCGTGGTACGATGAACTCTCTAACTTCCTGGTATCCAAAGGATTCTGAAAATGTTCTATTAATCCAACTATGTTCAAAACTAAACATAGGGAAGACATATTGCTTGTGCAAATTTACGTTTATGACATTATTTTTGGTTCTACGAACCTAAAACTTTCAAAAAGGTTTGAAAAACTAATGCACAACAAGTTTAAAATGTCTATGATGGGGGAGCTAAAATTGTTTTTAGGAATTCAGATCCATCAATCCCCACGTGGTATCTTTATAAACCAAGCTAAGTATGCTCAAGAGATACTTATAAAGCATGGTATGACCTCATGTGATAGCATTGGTACTCCAATGGCTACGAAACACCTAGATGTTGACTTGAGTGGAACTCTGATTGACCAAACGAAATATCACAGTATGGTCGGAGCACTCATGTACTTAACAGCAAGTAGACTATATATTGTACATGCTACATGTTATTGTGCTCGCTATCATGCGAGGCTAACTGAGAAACATCTCACCACGGTTAAGCGGATCTTTTGGTACCTTAAGAATACCATTAACATGGGACTCTGGTATCTAAAGGACACCGGTTTCAAACTAACTGCTTTTTTAAATCCGAATCACATGGGTTGTCTCGATTCACGTAAGAGCACATCAGGTGGCATACAGTTTCTAGGAGGTGATAAGTTAGTTAGCTGGTCGTCCAAGAAGCAGGACTGCACTTCAATGTCTTCAGCAGAAGCCGAGTATGTGTGTTTATCTACGTGTTGCGCTCAAGTTCTATGGTTTACGTGTTGCGCTCAAGTTCTATGGTTGAGAACTCAGCTTACAGATTATGGCTTCTACTTTAACAAAATACCTATGTATTGTTATTTAAAGGCAGCGATAGCCGTCTCGTGCAATCCAGTCCAACATTCCTGTACCAAGCACATCGATGTTAGATATCACTTCTTAAAAGAACAAGTTGAAAAGGGTATTTTTTGATCCCAATCCTTGATTGATTCCTTAGATTGTCTAAGGTTAAATTACCTTGGATAAATTCAAACTAACTTGTTGTAGAAACTTTGTATGTATATTAAAGTATATGCGGAATCTACACCTTAATACCTAGAAGTATTATGAATAAAACATTAATCTTGAACAAACAAATATATAACCAAACGCTCCAATATTATTAGATTAATAATACGAGTACTCTTCACTAGTACTAGGGTTTACAACCTTGAAGCTTTTCTGAAACGACTTGACAACTATGAAAACTTATATGCAAAACTGATATCTCAACTAATTCCCTAGATCCTCCTTTTATAGACTAAGGAGTCCTAGTCGGCTTACAATACATTCCTAAGATATCTTAATCTTTTCTAAACATAAACGTAATCTTTTAAATAAATACATTATGTATATCTTGTACATAAATATCTTAATACTTATCTTCACAAGTATTCTTGTTCTCCAAACAATCTTTATCTCTTTAATTCGTCTTTATCCTCTTGACAGTAGAAAGTCTTCAAGCAGTTGTAATCTGCAGTTGTAATATTTTCACCAGCAGCACTAATAAACATAAGCAGTAGTAACATTAGTACTAGCGGTACTAATATATACTAACAATAGTAACTTGTACTAGCAATCTTAACTTTTACTACTAGCAGCACTAACTACTTAGCTTATATTTTAGTCTTCAACACTAAGCACTCTTAACTTCATCTAACAGCAGTAACTTTATGCTATCAGTACTAAATCATACTAACAGTAGTAACTAGCAGTGGTAACATTATACTACCAGTAATAACTACTTAGCATAATTTCAATTATGTACCTGAGTAGTAGTAACTTCTAAGAATCCTTGATGTCTTTTAAGTCCCAACAATCCTCCCCTAAACTTGATGTTCATCTTTTGAATCTTCAAGTTTCTTCTTTGAAAGTCTTCAACATACTTAGAAAGATGCATTCAAACCTTTTACTGTCCCCTTTTCTGCTTTACTATAAGCTTGAGCAGTTGATAGCACATCTCATTAAAATGACCAGTCTAAAGTTTATTGTTTAGCATATTGGTGATTGTTATTGGTGTGAGGGGTATCTCTTTTCAACCAACATGAAGATGTGCACATTTCCAAACCTGACAAACTGTACTCCACATGAATCAAACAATTTCTAAACAGTAAATGTATAACCTTGTAGATCTCTCCATACTTTACTTCTAATGTCTAGTTCTAACATGACTTTAAAATCTCCCTACATCACTCTTTCATGTTCATCTTTAGGCCTTATATCACCATGCTTTGTTTTGACTAGCTTCCAAAGAGTCAGCAAATCTTCTCTGTCAATGTCCTAAAGCATTCTGTCTTGTAGCTTCCATCTGCTCTTATCAACTGATAATGTACCATCATACCTTCTTTATGAAGCTTGTAATCAACAATCACAGCTGATTTGGTAGCAAGTGGTATAGCATCAATTGCTATATCTTCATCCTTTTTAATCACCAAATGCTTTTTCAGCTCAGCTTCATCATTTTCTTCAACTTCTTCAACTTCATCTGACTCTTTGTCTTCCTCCATTCTTCATTTCTTTAAAGATTCTTACTGTTTTTCTTTCCTTGCTCTTTTCCTTCCAAGCATCTTCTTTCTGCTGCCTTTAGCTTTTTCCTTATCACCTTCTGCTTTCTTTAACTTGTCAGATTCTAGTTCATCCTCTGTACCTTTGGAACTTTCTTCTATTTCCTTCTTACTTTTAACTACCTCAGAATCCATAGGTATAAAAGTATTCACTCTCCTCATCTCATTACCAAACATCTTCTGAATTTCTTCATAACTCTTGCTCTTTAACTGATTATGCTTGTATCCACCTATGTTTTTAAGATAGGTAGACATTTGATTCCTTTTTTAAGCTTTAGTTGGTGGCTTTCTTCTCTTCTCCTCAGCTCTAAGCATTTCAAAGTGTTTCTTTCTTTTGTTCATAAGTTCTACAAACAGTCTTGATCTTTCTTCAATAGTTATTTCTCCTTGTTCTTCTGTTTGTAGTCTCTGAGCCAACTCAAAATCTGCCTCCATCATAGCTTGTGTATTATCTCATGACTCAATCAAATCTATATTGGTTTCTTCTTCTTGTTTCCTTGCAAGCTTTTCTTCTTCTATAAGTTTAGCCACCAACTGAGCTTAAACATCTCTTGCCATTTGTTCATCAAGAGCAACTTGATCTTTTCTTTTTAAAGGAACTTCAGGCTCAATCATGATTGCCTTCCCTTTATCTTTAGTAATTGAAGGTTGTGATTCTTATGAAGTACTGAATTCACTTGGCTCCTGTACTATAACCCCTCTAACCTTGAGTCTTGTAGTTGTTGTTGTTATAACAGCAGTAGTAGCAGCAGTGGTAACAACTTTAGGCTTAGCTACTTTGATTTGAATAAGTGTCTGAGCCAAAGTAATTTCATTAATAGTTGTAGGAGCAACACTACCTTCAACACTAGCAGTAGTAACTGTTTCACTAGTAGTACTATCATCAAGCTTTGTACTCTGCTCATCTTTCTCATCAATTTTAGCTTCCACATGCATCTCATCAGTATCCAAAACTCTAGTATCAAACATTAAATCCTCATCTTGCCTTTCTTAAGTTTCATCAACTAAAGTTACCTCAACATCAGCATCAATATCTTTAATACTCATCCCCTGTTCGGATGCATCTTCATGATCACCCAAACTCTTCTTATCTTCAGAGGACTCAACTCTCACAGACATACCAACTTTCTTTAGTCTCTTCAAACCTGTAGTTCTTGACTTTTTCTTCCTTTCCAACCTCTGAATCCTATTCTTCAAAGCAGCAATCTCCTTTGCTTGAGCATCCTTTGCTTTTTCTAAATCAAGAACCTATGCTTGTAATTTGGTACATAAAACCATCAAATCATTTAGTTGCATGCTAGCCTCACCACTAGATTGTGGATCATTGGAAGGTGTGGGTACACTTTCCTCATGCTCTGTCTCATCTTGAGGAACCTCTGCCTCCTTTCTCTGTCTCCTCTTAGACTTTTATTTCTGGTTGGGTTGAGAGGATATAGATGGTTGATCAATAATGGGTATTTGATTATAATTAGTTGGATGATCTTAATCCTCACCCACTTCCTTAGAAGCTTAAACCATCATAGTATCAAATAAAAGTGTTATTCTCCCAGAAAAATCCTTACCAGCTCTCTTCATATTAGCAAAAACTTTCTTTGTGTGGAAGGGATTAACAAAGATATTCTTATGATGTGATATGTCTCTAAGCTGTTGATTAATAAAAACTTGTAGAAAACGTAGATACATTAGGAATTTAACCCCTCCATCTAAGTGTTTCACCATAGCATCAAAAATGTACTTAGACAGATTAAATTTCTGAGTTCTTTCCAAGCATGTAATCAAAGAAGCCATTGTACTACTGAATTCATTCCATGCAGTAGATTTTGCACTAAGGCATTGAGTAATAGTGTGAATGAAATACTTCCATTGTGGAGAAAAGAAAGCTTTATAAAAAGTAAGCTTTTAAGAAGGCTTTTCATACCCCATACGTGCCAGTTCTTCAAATATAGTAGCAGTTGGCAGACAATCAGTACCTTCTGCATCATCCAAGTGAAGATCACTCATAATGCTTGACTTCGTAATGATAACCCTCTTTTTATCAACTAGGGCTTGTAACTGACACACTCCGTTAACTGTCTGTACTTTTGCAGTCGCCCAAAATTGTTCAATACAAGAAGTGTAGATGATTGGATTGACTGTTAAAGCATAATGAACAGAACTTGATTTTAGGAAATCAATAATCTCTGCAAACCTATCATTTTCTACAGGTTTTTCCAAGAACGTGACCACATTGTGCGTTTCAGCAAACTTAGGGCTCGACATAATGATGATTTTGATGATCAAAGATGAAAATTGAGTTAGGGTTTATGTTTAGAGAGTGTTTGAATGATTAAAATCGAATAAAGAAGTAAATGATCCCTGAATCGAAGTATTTATAAATTCACCCTCAATAGCAGGAACTTAAACTGGCAGCATTAACATATGTCTAACAATATTAACTTAAGCTTAGCAGCATTAAGTTGAAGCTGAGCAGCATTAAGAATAATACACCAGTAATCACCCAAATTTCATTCCAAAAAGCAATTTTCATCATCAAATTTGATTCTCACAAGCTCTCTTTCTGTTTTTATGCTCACATTATCTCTCAATTCTTTTTGCTCACATAATCACTCATTTCTGTTTTTATGCACACATCTCTCTTTCTATTTT
Organism: Tanacetum coccineum; assembly: GCA_026074375.1. Lineage (NCBI taxonomy): Eukaryota > Viridiplantae > Streptophyta > Magnoliopsida > Asterales > Asteraceae > Tanacetum > Tanacetum coccineum. Next base: position 9,308 of record BQNB010057148.1, read on the forward strand.
TAAGCTCACTTAATCTCTCATTTCTTTTGGCTCACCAAAACACTCTTTCTGTTTTTATATGACAGTTGTGTACAAAGTTCCATCAATTCCAATAGTTTCATACTGTCCTCCCCACTTCCAAGTGTGTAACCTCTTGAGAGAGGTGGATCATTGGACTGTTTAGATGTAATCTCAAACCTAGTTTGAGCATCCACATCCCCCAATATGGTATCTTGGCACCTGGGACCACTACCTGAACCAATTCCCTAAGGAGTTAATTCATTAAGTGTTGCCATGGATTGGGTCTTATTTGATGTTACCACTGTCCTGCTCTGCTTCTAAGCTAGAAGCAGTAGTGGCAGCCCTTTCCATTCTGTCACCCAACTCCTTATGGACAGCCTCATCACCAACCTTTTTCAGGGGGACCACTAGACTGAGGTATCTTGGTGTCCCGACCTCTTTTGACATGCCTAGATGTTTTTGATTCTTTTTAACATACTTTTGATATAACATATCCTTCCATCCATACTTGACTGCATATTGACATAATAGACCTCCCCTCAAACAATGCTTCAAGAGATAAGAATTTGCTCAACAGTTGTAACTTTGGCACCCAAGTCATCTCAACAGCATTAACTTTTGCCTGGCAGTAGTAATTTTCTGCTTAACAGTATTAACTCTGTCTTCAATAATTATACAACAACATGCCTCTATTCATCACAAGCACACTAGAAAAGACTAGATAGACATGTGGGAATTCATGAGGATCCATATTTATGCATAACCCATGAATAAAAGTTAAAAACTATGATCCAAGATCATTAACTTTCTCTCAAACATTTCTTCAAAGGTGAAGCATTCAACATCAGATATTCAATATGCTTTACCTGCAGATGTTAGTCCATAGCACAAAAATACAAGATCCAAAGTATTTTCTTATTGACAGCATTAAGTATGACTAACAGTTTTAACAAGCAGTCTTAAGTATAACTAGCAGTTTTAATTATACTTAGCAGTATTAATTGAGAAAACTAACAGTATTAATCCTTTACAAAACTTTTACAAAAACATAAAGAGATATAGACATTTAAGGATTAAGCATTCCAATACTTGAGACCAAGTACTAAAACCTTCCAGCATCAAAACCTTTTGTAAGAAGATCTGCAACATTATAATCAGTATGAATTTTAACCATTTGTATTAACTTTTTAGCATTGCAATCTCTTATAAAATGATGCCTAATCTCTATATGTTTTGTTTTAGAATGTTGAACAGGATTTTTAATAATGCAGATAGTACTGTTATTGTTAATATTAATGACAGTGTTCATGAAATTGTACCCATAATCCAGCAACTGGTTTTGAATCCAGAGTACTTGTCCACATCAACTAGCAGCAGCCACGTATTCAGCTTCAGTTGTAGAGGTGGCAACCACAGTTTGCTTCTTACACTGCCAAGATATCAACCTGTTTCCCAAAAACTTGACTGCTAAGAGATGTGATGTCATTATCAGTATAAGCAACCAGTTCAAATGGAGAATCCCTAAAATACCAAAGGCCTAAAGTTGGTTTGCCTTTCAAATATCTAAAAATTCTCTTGACTGCTAAGAGATGTGATGTCTTTGGAGTAACTTGAAATCTGGCACATGCACATACTGCAAACATGATATCTGGCATAGATGCTGTGAGATACATCAAAGACCCAATCATAGATCTATAGAGATATACATCAACATAATCAGCATCTCCATCTTTGACTAAAGGCTTTTCCAAATCAACTGGAGTTAAAGCAGACTTCACATCAGTGTAGTTAAATTTCTTCAAAATCTCAGCTACATATTTATCTTGACTGATAAATATTCCATCTTCCTTCTGTTGTACTTGTAATCCTAGAAAGAAAGTAAGTTCTCCCAAAAAACTCATCTGAAACTTATCCTTTATGAGCTTCTCAAATCCAGTACATAACTCCTTATTTGTAGAGCCAAAGATAATGTCATCAACATAGACATGTACAAGCAAAATATCTCCTTTTTGCTTCTTGATAAATAATGTCTGATCTATCTTGCCTCTTTTAAACCCATTGCCCAACACATAGTTAGACAAAGTTTCATACCATGCTCTTGGTGCTTGATGCAAACCATAAAGTGCCTTGACCAGCTTATAAACTTTGTCTGGATGGTTAGGATCTTTAAATCCTGGTGGTTGAGTAACATAGACTTCTTCCTCAATAGTTCCATATAAGAAAGCACTTTTTACATCCATTTGATATACCAGAAAACCCATGAAAGAAGCATAGGCCAAAAATAATCTTATTGCCTCAATTCTTGTCACAGGTGCAAATAATTCTTCATAATCAATACTTTCTTCTTGTCTATGACCCTGTGAAACTAACCTTGCTTTATTCCTAATCACAATCCCCCTTTCATCTTTCTTGTTTTTGAAGACCCGTTTTGTTCCAATGGCCCTCTTTCCACTAAGCAAATCCACAAGTATCCAAACCTGTTAAAGTTTGACTTACAGAAGTTCTTCCTGCATTGCTTCTACCCAAGATGAACCAGATAGAGCTTTAACAATGCTTGTTGGTTCAATTTGTGATAGGAAACAAGCATATAAATAGGTATTCAGGGTATCATGTGTTTTCTGTTCATATACATCACTGAGAAACCCTTGTTCAGAAGTAGGTTTTGTCATTCTTCTTATCTGAACAGATGACTTCACATCACCAATCACATTATTAATTGGGTGATCTTTATGAATTCTTGTATTGGGAGTGGTTGGAACTGTATAGGAATTTGTGATGTTCCCCAAATCAACTTCTGGTTCATCTTCATCACTGAAGAACTCAATATGAGTGGCTTCAAGTGTATGACTAACTCCCATGGTAAACATGTCTTTAGGGATATCTTGTTCATTTGAACTAGTAGTGTTAACTGATGGACCAACAGTATTAAGTTTAAGACTACCAGTATTAACATCAGGACTGGCAGTATTAACATATTGTCCAGCAGCATTAACCTCTTTAGTACTGTTATCATCTTCAAACTTATCTTGTTCAGCATTCTCAATATCTGGATCATCTTCAACCTGCTTTTGAGCATCGTCAGCAGTTTTTGGTTCACCATTATCAATATCCATGGTAGGTGAATCAAAGTATGAATCATTTTTCCAAATTGGCATCACAATGCAATCCTGACTGATTTCTTCCGATGTACCTGTATTAAGTTCACCTTGTGTACCTGCAGACTCATTAGAAATTGTACATGCAGTAACTGCTACATAGTTCATAGATTGGGTTAGAGAATCAATATCAAACAACCATTTTGGACTATTCCCTTCTATCATAGGTGTGACAACCGTGTCTTGAGCAGGTTAGTCAAACCTTTAGAATTGACTAATATATCTTTATGTGTTATAATTATGTGTTTATGTGATTCTATGTAAGAATGATTATCCATTTATGGAGCGTGATCGTCTCATTGGGATTGGATTTGTGTTGGATTTTGTGGAGTTCATTTCGTTCATTTTTTGTGACAAGGAAATGATTTAGTGATTTATCGTGTAAGTATTATTACGTATAGGTATTTATATGTGCTAAGTTAACTGCTTCAGCCCAAAATGTGGTGGGTAAATTAGAGTTAGTTATCATTTGTTCTAGAAGCCTCAATTAGTGTCTATTAATCCTCTCAGCTTACACTTTGTGATGAGGAGTCCTAGCCTATACTATATTCTCTCTTAATACCTTTTTCTCTGCAAAAATCATCCATAACTTTGTTCTTAAACTCTGTTCATAGCAATTATGATTATTAAGTCACATTCAAAATACTAGGTTTTCTATTTCTTTGATAAATTTTATTAAGGATATTCATTGGTTTCATCCTAATTTTTTTTTGTTAAAAAGAAAAACCCATCGTAAAGCTTACTATAATCCATCAGTGACTATTAAGCAATACTTCTTATGCATTAAACTACTCATAAAGGTTAGACCAAACAAATCCATATGTAGCATAAACAAAGGCTTAGTAATGGGATTTAGAACTTTGGACTTACAAGAAGCTCTGTGTTGCTTCCCTTAGACAAGCAACACAGGTTTGGTCATTTTCAAAACGTTTTGAAGGCAATCCTCTTACTAGATTATCCTTGACAAGCTTATTTATGTTTTTAAAATTAATATGACCAAGTTTTCTATGCCAGAGCATTGATTCATCTAATGTGTCCTTTTAGGAACAATATTCTTCATATCAAAACTATACATATTGTCCTTTCTAGGAATTTTAAGAAGTATCTGATTTTCATCAGGCAACTTAAAATTAGGAGATAAGACAAGACATTCAGTGTCAGTAAAAAGGACATGGTTCTTTTTGTCACACATCTATGAGACACTAAAAAGATTGAATTTTAACTCATTGACAAAGTATACATCTTCAAAATCAAGATTATCAGTCTTAAGTATTCCTTTACCAGTAATTCTACCACCATATGCACCTCCTCTAAATGCAACATAACCTCTATCAAATTCCTTGAAATCTGAGATAAGCTACATTCCTAGTCATGTGCCTTAAGCATCCACTGTCAACAAATCCTTTATCATCATGTTGTGGCTTGCCCTGCACATAAAGAATAAGGAAATTAGATTCCTTTAGGGACCCAAGCCATTACTGACTTGGATCTGCCTCGTGCATCAATGTAGTTGTGTCTTTTAAAAGCAAGTGATGCACCATTAGGTTTGGTAGGTCTCCAAACCCAATATGCTGAGAACTTTACATCATTTACCCCTTTTACCCTATCAGTATTAACTGGTGTTGTATATGGCCTAGCAGTATTAACTACTCTAGGCCTAACAGTGTTAACCTTTTGATGAAAATACATGTTAGTTAATCCTGTTTTCTTATAAAAGGGCCTCTTAGCAGTTGATTGTGCTTGTTTAAAAAATGTGTCTTTGATTTAGCACTATGAACTGCTATTTTGAGGTGAGCAGTATTAACAGACCTAATAATATTAAGTGGTGTGATGCCAGTTTTCAACAAAACTGCTTTTGGAGACATATTTCTGTGTACACTAGGTTGTGTGATTTTGGCATCCACCCTACTATAATTATTTCTAGATATTATGCCTCTTCTTTGATGATTATCACAATTAATCTGCAAATGATTAAAACTTCTACATATAAAGCAAGCCTTGTTATACATCACAAAATATTTTCCTAGTTGATTGGATTTATGTCCATTCTAATTCCTCTGATTCCCCCTAGGAGATTGTGATCTATACATTTTTGCATACCTAACTGACTTTTTGACTGGTTTTCCATGATTTTTAGGTTTAGTAAACTCTACCTTTTTATTAACAGGAAAAACAATTTCTTTATCAACCTTAGGTATACTCTCAACAAAGCTATTTGTGTCTTGTGACTTGTTCTGCTACCAAAGACTCTTTAGAATTCTCTTTAGAAATATCTAATTTTTTTATCACAAACAACATTAGACTCTTGCTCACTATCCTTAAGACCATAACCTTTGAACTCAGGCTCTTTGAACTCATCAAGACCAGAATAAGACAGATCAAGCTTGTTAGGTCTATTATAGATTAAAGGGTGTGGTGGAGGAACTGCACTATATCCTAAACCCTTTTTACATTTGTCAGTTATCTGACTTCCTAACAGTTGGTCTAAGTCTTTTGAGGCCTTATCAAATTTCTCAATTTTAAAATCAATGCCATCTTTTTCTTGCTTAACCTTTTCAAACTCACTTTTAAGCACATTTATTTCATAGTCTTTACAAGCTACATCTCTTTTAAGAACTCCTATTTCTTCACTAAAAAGAACCTCATTCTTTTTATAAGTGATAATTTGATCTTCTAGAGTTGCTAAACCTCTTTTATAAGTAGTTGCTTTAAATTCAGATTCATTAAGCTTAACAAGCAAATCATCACACTGTTTCTTAAGAGTTTCATAGTTTTTCAGACAAGTTTTAGAGCAAGTTTTATCAGTGTATACCTCTGAGTCTGAAAATGCCATTAGAGCCATGTTTGTCTGAACTTGTTCTTCTGCCATGTCACTCCAATCAAAACCTACACCATCTATAGCCAACATTGCCTTTGAAGATTTGTCTTCATTGTTTCCTTGCTTCCTGGTGTTGTCTTGATTTCTGAACTGACCTTCCTTGCTTCTTGGTGCTCTACACTCCCTGGCAAAGTGTCCCAACTTATGACAGTTGTAACACTCTACCTTGGATTTATCATATCCAGCAATATCATTAGCATTAATGAAAATCTTCTTGCCTGTCCTCTGATAGTACTTCTTTGCCCTCACACTTAGCAGAGAGAGCTGCCACTTCAAATCCATTGCTTCCAAATCATCTTCATGAATTTGCTCTAAGTCCTGGTGTAGGACATTAGAACCATTGGGATTTTCAACCATGAAAGCATACACAGTATTATCACTGACGCTAGCAGTACTAACTTGTGGGCTAGCAGCATTAACATTAGGGCTAGCAGTACTAACTTGTGGACTAGCAGTGTTAGTATCATTAGTACTGCTAGTGCTTAGAGCAGCTGTTGGAAATAGGCCCACGTTCTTGCGCACCACTGCTTCCACCAACAGATTTCTTTACCTTTTGTTCAACAATTTTGAAGTTGTTGTACAAATCATCTATGCTCATAGTTTCAACCTCAGGCTTATTCATCCACACAACTACATGAGTGTTCCACTCAGGGGGTAAGCTACTCAAAATTTTTGAGTTTAAATCTTCTTGGGCAATAACCACACCTAGAATAGCAAGCCTACTAACTATCTTCTGAAGCCTATTGAAGATAGAGTCAAGAGACTCTGCACTTGTTGCACTAAAATTCTCATACTGTTGCTTCAAAAGTGTTTTCTGAGTTTTCTTGGTAGCTGCATTACCTCCAAATCTTGTTTCAATGGCAGCAAACATTGATTTTGCATCAGGGTACTGGCTGAATGTGAGCTGATGTTCATTGGGAAGAGCCATCAGCAGCAAGCTCCTTGCCTTGACATTATTCTTTTTATTTGTCTTCTCTCTAGCAGTTACAAGTATAGACATCTTTGTAACTGATGTACCATTCTCCTGTGTTGTTTGTGGTACTGGACAACCCATGGAATCACCATTTTCTATCACCTCCAGAGTTTTTTGGGGGGGCCATAAGTCCCTTTTTTTTTTTGTTCTGGGAAGAACTGTTAATCCTTATAACCCACATCTCGTACTCTCCCAGATTGAGTATGGGAAGCTTTGCAGTAGGACCACTATTTGTAGATTCAAGCTCCATGTCTTCTAGATCAAAGTTTCTCAAAGCAATGCTCTTATACCACTTGTTAATCCCAAACCTAGATCGTACTTCGTTAGGATGACTAAGGTTTAAATTACCTTGGATAAATCAAAAATATAGACTTGTTGTAGAAACTTGTGTATGTATATTAAAATGTCATGCGGGAATCTACACCTTAATACTAGAAGTAATATGATTAAAAACAGTAATCTTGAATCCAAACAAAGATATAACCAAACGCTCCAAATTATTAGATCAATAACTACGAGTACTCTTACTTGTACTAGGGGGGGGGTTTTACAACCTTGAAGCTTTTCTTATCAACTTTGACAACTTTGAAGACTTTTGTGCAAATCCAACTATCCCTACAAATGCCCTAGAGCCTCATTTTATAGACTTATGGAGTGTAGTCGGTTACAATACATTCATAAGATATCTTAAAATCTTTTCTAACTTAAACGTAATTTTTTAAATAAATACATTATGTATATCTTGTTCATAAATATCTACAATACTTATCGTACAAATATTCTTGTTCTCCATAAACAATCTTTATCTCTTTAATTGCGTCTTTATCCCTCTTGATAGTTAGAAAGTATTCAAACAGTTGTAATCTTTCACCATAACAACACTAATAAATCATAAAGCTCGTTATTAATATTAGTACTAGCTAGTACTCATATATACTCAACAATAGTAACTTGAACTAGCAGTCGTACATTTACTACTAGCAGCACTAACTACTTAGCGTTATTTTTGTCTTCATACACTGAGCAGTCTTCTTAACTTTAACTAACTAGATAGTAACTTTATGCTATCAGTACTAAATTATACTAACAGTAGTAACTATCAGTGGTAACATTATACTACTAGTACTAACCACTTAGCATAATTTCCATGATGTACCTGAGTAGTAGTAACTTATAAGAATTCATGAAGTCTTTTAAGTCCCAACAAGGAACTTTTCATCTCACTTGGCAAGCATATGCATTATATATATATATATATATATATATATATTTAGATCTATTTTCTTAGTTTTATATTGCTTAGATTTAATTTAGCTTATTATTATATCATTAGTTTAAAATCAAAACCAAAAATCTTTGATAATCAAGCATCAAACCAGCAACGTAAACGTGAATCTCAAATTCAAATTTTGTCGTCGATACGACATCCGAAAGATTAATTATCACTTGCCCTCACTTGATTTTTACATCTAACAGGAAATACTTATACTATTACCGACTCGTTCGAGACGAATCAGTAGACAAGAAAGGAGGAAGCTACTCTTTTGTTTCTTCTCGTCTAGAGCCTGGAAAATTTAACAAATGGAAAAAGTGTATGCTTTACTATTTGACGGGAATGGAACCCTACTACATTAAATATATTATGGATGGTCCTGTTAAACCGAAAATGGCTGAAGGTGTCGATAAACTTAAGTCCTAATGGACCCCTAATGAGAGGAGGGTGGTTAATCAAGACCAACACCTTAAACGCATCATTGTATCATGTCTACCAGATGATATAATGGAGTCAGTCATTAGCTATGATACAGCTAAATCTACATGGACTGACATGGTTTACATTTTTGAAGGTCCCTCTGATACCAAGGAAAACAAGACCATGGATCTAAAACTTAAGTATCAAACTTTCAGAGCTAAACCCTCTAAGAGTCTCTTACAAGCCTACCCCCGTTACAAGACCCTGCTGATTGAGCTTACCAATGATGGTGTGACACTGTTTAAACACAAAATCAAGGTGGGTTTCGTGAACAGTCTCCCTGAGAAGTGGCTTATCTTCTCTCAAGGACAAAGAGATGCCAATCACACCCAGACCCTTGACCTTGTTGACATCTATGGGAGGTTTATCTATGAAGATAACCTAATCTCCAGAGGATACCCTAAGACCAAGAAGGACATGATTACTATACCCTCAGATTCTCCCATATCAACTTCCTTCTTTTCTAACAATATTGTGAAGGATTTCTAAGAAAATTTTGATGATGAGGCAGATGAGAGATCTGGTGAGGAGTACCTTAGAGACCTAAAATGAGAGTTTCATGAGAGGGCCCTTTGGGTAAATTCAAAATGTTTTGTCAAAAGGAAAAACAATTTTTCAAGTCAAAAAGAAAATGAAGACATTGAATGTTAAAAATGTGGCAAAAAAATGTCATTTTGCAAGAGATTGCTTTTCTAAAACTTATGAACCCTCTTACAAATCTATAGTGTCAAACTCTTCTTCAGTGTCAAAATGTTTTCAACCTAAATTTACACCAAAACTCATTCAGTCTTCTCAACACACTCAAAGTAGTCAAAATAAACCAAAGTTTCAAAAGGACTACAATGCTGAGTACAAGAAGGTGAATGCTAAACTTGCACTCCTTGAGGCTAGTCCCTCTACTTCTCGGTCTCCAAAACCCTTTCAAACAAAGAACAAAGGTCTTGGTGTTGAAACGTTCAATTGGGATGAGAAAGAAATATATGATAATGAGGAGATGATACACGTCAAGGTACTAATAGCTCTAGCTGATGATGAACTCTCCGTAGGGAAGAATCATGCTCGTAATGGTAAATGTATTGACATCACCATGAAAAAGGTAAATATTCTTATCTCTATGGATAAGGACTTAGATTGGCAAACTTACCTTAAATATATAAACATTAACCTCAAGTATGTTGAAGAGCAGAGATTAAACTTGTTATCAAAATATAACAAAATCGTTTTTGAATTAAATAAGTGTAGAGATGATCTACTTGCCTTAAAACAAGTAAAACTTGAGGCTACAACCTTTCAAATTCAAAACACTAAATTTACTAAGTTAAATCTTGCTCTTTAAGAACAACTGAAGAAAGAAATAAAGGTCAATGAAAAGTGGCTAAATAGTTCAAAAAAGTAAGTCAATGCATTAGTGAGCAAATCCCAAACCTAAAGAAGAAAATTCTTAGTGGTCAACAACTTACTAAATTATCATCCAAAAATGATGGTAAAGAAAACCTTTTCATACCTGCCTCCCTGGACTATGACCATGAAATGGTCCTAAAATCCAAAGACTGGGTTGAAAGATACAACCCTGACAGCAAACTTCCAAACTTTAACACTAGAAGAATTATAGTCCTTGAAAGTCAAGCTTTAAATGAGTGTCTAAAACTCACTAAGACACCCTTGACCTTGAGTATTCTAAATAATCATGATTAGAACTTCAAACCCCTCTACCTCTACAGAAGAATCTTCAAGGAGCTTCTCCTAGCTCTGAGGTAATGACATTGACTTATGAAGATCACTCTCCAAAAGAAAGACCTGGTTTGGGTACCATGAAACACACAAATCCTAAAACACAAGAATCTTCAAATAAGAATGTTTCAGGAACTATCACTGTTTGTGATATTGAAGTAGTCACTTATTCAGTTCCTACTGAACTCAAGATCAATGATCAAGAATCTAAGATTGATGAAATGACCAAACTGGTTCAAATGTTAATGGGTGAGAAGAGTAACTCCACTCAGATGATTCAGGAATCTAAATATGTGAATCAACAACCTGGATTATCTAAGTTTATCACCTCATCCAAACTGAGCCAGGATTCTAAACGAAATGGCAAGAACACTAACTCATCCAAACCAGTTAGGCCAAAACCCCTTCAAAAACCCAAGCTAAAATGTAAACTGTGTCACTATACCAATCATTTAACTGATGATTGTTATAGGATTCTCTATTGCATGAAATGCAAGAAAGAGGATCATAGGACTTCAAATCTTGACATGTATGTTGCATCACTGAAAAGTAGTAAAAACTACAAGGCTCAGTCTTATCAGTATGCTTCTCCTTCCAAACAGATCCTGAAAGATAAGGCAAAGCCTTTCCCACCATGCACTTACTGTGGCTTTAATGACCATCATCTTGATGATTGTTTGAACTACCCTAAACGTGAAATATTTAGAAATTATAACCTTTCTACCTAAGGACATAATCGTGTCATTCTTATCAGAAGAAGAATACTAGCTTAGTCATCTCAGTCTAGAGAATCCTTAGTGGGTGTGAGTTGCACTACCTATGGAAGTAATGTGCACTCAACCACTGACCATAATGACTTTGAGCATTTTAAGAGAGGAGAGAATTTAGGATACTAAAGCCAAAGAGTCAACAAAGAAGTGGATTCACAAGAGAAACTAACCAAGTTTATTATTTGTGTAGAGACACATCAAGGAGCCTAATTGGTTTTTAGATAGTGGATGCTCAAGGAGTATGCCTGGTGTCAAGAGTTATCTATACAAATATGTACAATAACTAGGTCCTAGGGTAGTTTTGGTGATAACTCATCTTGTATTGCTGAGGGATATGGTTTAATAAACTATGGTGGGTATAGTTTTCTCTAAAGTAGCTTTTTTGAATGGTCTTAAATACAATCTAATTAGGATCAGTCAACTTTGTGATGCTAAATATATTGTTTAGTTTGATGATAAGCAAGGAACAATCTTTAATGCTAACAAAGAAATTTTGTTGATAGCCCCAAGAAGAAATGATGTTTATGTCCTTAACATGTCATCACTAACTCTAAATGGAGCTTGCTTCTTTGCCAAAGCCTTAGAAAGTGTAAATTGGCTATGGCACAAAAGGCTATCACATCTTAATTTCAAGAACATTAATAAACTTGCTAAACAAAACAAAGTTTGTGGCCTTCCTTCACTTGTTTATTCAAAGGATAAACCATGATCAGCATGTGAAAAAGTAAATCATAAGAGAGCTTCATTCAAAACTAAATAAAACTTCTCAATCAAAAAATGCCTACATCTTCTTCATATAGACCTTTTTGGACTAGTCAGTCCAATGTCCATAAACCATGAGAAATATACCCTAATCATTGTTGATGAGTACTCAAGTTACACATGGGTTCACTTTCTCAGGAAGAAGAGTCAGGCAGCTAAAATGATAATGTCTTTTATAAGGATGGTTGAAAACCAAAATGATGTAAAGTCAAACAAATTAGAACTGATATTGGGACTAAGCTTAGAAATTATGAGCTTGAGAGTTTTTGTGATGAGAAAGGAGTTTCTCAGAACTTCTCTTCTCCCTATACACTTGAACAAAATAGTATAGCTGAAAGGAAGAATAAAACTCTCATTGAGGCTGCTAGAATAATGATGAATAGCTCAGTACTCTCTAAGTACTTCTGGACTGAAGCAGTCAGAATAGCCTGTTACACTCAGAACAAATCAATCATTGTCAAAAGACATGATAAGACTCCCTATCCTAGATTTGTCTCGTGTGCCCTTGAAGTGTTACTCGGATCCGAATCTGCTCAGGACCAAAAATTTAGGAGTCTTCCTAATGCCATGAGTTAATGAAATTTTACAAAAGACCCATCCAAATTCACTCCTATTGAATCGAGATCCTTAATGATTGATGTAAACAATCTTGAATATTTAGTGACTCTACTTCCTTGCTTTGTAAAGTAGGGGAAAAAGAAGTCTCATTCTGTGTCTTAGCATAAGTTCATATTTTGACATAATTGTCCTACAATTGTTTTGTTAATCACAGTAATTGGTTTGAAAGGTTTAAATTGTGTGTCTTAAACCTATGACTCTCACTAACCGTTGTCTTGACGTATTTTAGCATCATTTTCAGGTGAGCATCATGAGGTTAGGCGAAGTGGCTAGAGAGAGACTGCTAGGGTTGCATGGGAGTTCGCTCCTTTATTTGTTATGTTTGCATGAACCTTTGTTGGATGTTTTAATTTTATTAGGATCGTGGTTTTATTTTCCTTGTATTGGTGTGGACTACTTTATTAATATCAAGATGATGTTTTGTTTGAATTATCGATATCGTCATGACACACTTGTGTGCTATGCCTCATATAGATGCACTATTAAGTTGTCTCTATTTTCGACACCATTATGTTGTGATGATATCCTGACGTTACGCACTAGTGTTTCCGCCTTGGCGGGGTGGTGACAGATTTGATATCAGAGTGATGGTTATAGAGACTAGGTGGTTGAGCCTAGACTATAGCTTAAGGGTCCCTCATATAGATGCATTTAGGGCTTATGTGTAAGTATATACTAATTAGCTTATTTTCCAAAGTTTCATAAAGTACCTCATACTATATACTATATATATAAGTTGAGTTTTTCTTTGTTATTTCGAGATCCGTGTCCTGATATAGTCTATGTTTTGTGATCTATTATAGTATGTCTCCTATATCGTAGAAAATATCATGCTTCAGTGGCTTTTGCAACTGGGTGTTGGATGATTAACAAAAAGGCATGACAAGGGGGTAACCGCAAGATTCGAGTTTCCCATTGCTAGTGGCCTTGCTAGTGTTGAAGAGAGATGACGTTGAAGGAGGTTGATGGAAAAACAATCTAGGAGTTTGAAACAAAGATAATTGCCAAGGATGGCTCTATTACCAGAGTTCCGGGAACATTTCAAGGTTACGAAACGTCTGAAGAAGATTTAGTGGAACGACCAAGGAGACGCAACCTGTACGGATTTGTGGATCATCCACAACTTTAGCAAAGGAGTCACAGGAATGAGTTTGCACTACGTCGACTATCCCAGCCTGATGGTAATATGAATGGATGGTTATTAGAGGACGAGGATGAAGTAGAAAGAAATGAAGTGGATTCAGACCTTGAGTCTACTGCAAGTAGCAAGCCTGTGTGGGAGAAGACAACTAAAGCTGATCGTGACCGTGCATCTTATCACTACCCATGGTGTTCTAAGTAATTGTTATGTTTTAGCTTGTTTTGTTTTCTTTCGGTGTTTGGAGCCATGTGGATGTATGTTCGATGTTTTATTCGAATTATAAGTATAATGTAAAGAGATAATTGGTTATATACTATGTTATTTGTTGTTTTCATATTGTTAAGATGCTTTGTGGTGTGTTTTTTTTCATGAAGTGTCATCATAGGAGGGAGTACAACTGTGAAAGGGGGCATTTTATAAATTATGGTGGACCAACATAATTATACCATGCGCACCACAACACAGGTTGGACTTGAAGTGATTACATGGAATGTTGTTGATGTGTTTGTATGTATGCATATGGTTAGTATAGTATATGAGATCAGATACTTATATTATATCTCGTCTAATGAATATATTTTTTTAATATTTTAGAAAATGGCCCAAAAAACGACGAAGTGGTCCTAGCAGTAGCAACGACAACGAGAACCCTGACATTGCTGCTATTATCGCACAGCAACTACAAACCATTCTTCCTGAGATCGTCACTCAAGTGACTAACAATGTGAACAATGCTAATAATGGTAACAGAGGAAATGGTGGTGGTGGAAATGGTAATGGTGGAAACAATGGATGCACTACTTCAAAGGCATTCCAATCTTGTAATCCCATGGAATATGTGTGGAAAGGGGTGCAAATAGCGCGTACTGTTGGATCGGAGAAAAATGGAAAATGTGATAGATAATAGTGGTTGTGCTAAGAATCAAAAGGTAAGGTATGCATCTAGTTCATTTGTGAACAAAGCGTTGACTTGGTGGAACACTCAAGTATAAGCAAGAGGACGTGTGGCTGCAATGGCCATGGCATGGAACGATTTTAAAGCATTAATGGTTGAAGAAATCTCTTGCCCAAGTAATGAAATGGAAAGTTGGAGCTTGAGTTTGGAATCACAAGATAGTGGGAGCTATCATGCTACTACACAGATAATTCATTGAGTTGGTAAGGTGGTTCCACACCTAGTTTCATGAGCTATTTGTATTAAGAGGTACCTAGCTGGGATGGGATCTGAGATTAGAGGAATGCTTCGAGCACCCAAACAACTACCATTTGAATGCAATTATTCGAGGGTGGGAATTATACTGATGTGGCAGTCAGCTGTGGCACTTTGATACTAAGGGTACATGTTATGAGAATGGGAGTGGAAGAGTCTAGTAAAGATAGAGGATCATGGAAAGCAATATGAGGGCAAAAGACGGGAAACTGGGTTTGTGGCGACAGACCATACTAGAAATGGTACTGCTAAGTGTGACCAGTGTTAATACTTCTCATCAGATACAGACATTGCAATGTGTTGCTTTATATTGTCAGAAACCGGGTCTTCTTGCGGGATTTTTGGGCACCGGTTAGGCAAGTAGCTCGAGAATGCTGGAGAATGTAGTAAACAGTTCAGAGAGTGCTTGGAGTGTGGTAGCCGGATTCATTTCGAACACTTGTCCCAAGTTGAATAGATCATCTGGTCAAGTTGGGAATCAATTGGCTTTGGAGGGCAGCCGAAATAACCGAAGCAATGGAAACCAAGTTAGAGGAAGAGCTTACAACGTGAATGTGAATGCAATGGAGTCGGTCCAGGATCCTAACATTGTAACGGGTACGTTCTCTCTGAATGATCACTTTGTTACCGTATTATTTGATTCTAGAGCCGATTTTAGTTTCATATCTACTGAATTTGCGCCCCTACTTAATGTAAAACCTAGTATTGTGAATCCTGGTTATGTGATAGAAGTAGCTGATGGTAAGAAAGTAGAAGTAGATAGAGTCATCCGTGACTACATTGAACGATAATTTTTAGCTTACGCGATTTAACTTAACGATTACTATTTAAAAGCAAACGCGTACAATACTAAAAATAACTTGTGAATTTATTGACGCCGTAAATGACCTTAAAACACGGAGTGTTATAACAGGCATAAATGGTTGATGGTAAGATATCATATTCGATAGCTTAATGTTTAGGTATCATTTAGAAACTATGAGCTTATAGTACTACCTTGCCTAAAGGAATGTTCCAGTATTTATATAAATAACCCTTATATAAATAATTGTAGAATACACAAGGTAGGGTAAGTATATATATATTTATACATATATATATACCTAAGTCACGTCCGCAAGTAAGCAAGTAGTGTGTCTGCACATATCAGACAAATATTCCTATAGTGGTCTTACCACTATAATCACGCGTAATTGTTTCACATAATGCCTCACGAGTCCTAACCATCCTCGAGGGAATTTATCAAGCACCTCGAGTTGTGTAACAACCTGTAATGGCTCAATTTCATAACTCATCAAACAAGAACTGTCTTGAGATTCAGTTATGGATTGTTACACGTCTCGACCTAGTTAATAAATTTACTCGACGATGGACAATACTCGAACCTTTTATGTTCATCTAACTTCACATAGTTATCATATTGCATGTATATCATGTATGTCCCGTAAAAATCTTTTGAAAATGTGATCGTTGAAAGTGGTCATAGTCTAGGTAAGATACGCAACCTAGTTCTCTATGACCTTGGCTCTGATTACCAATCTGTAACACCCCCAAAATTGGGTCGCAGTGGAATATGTTTCCGGGAGCGTTATTTCATAATACCATTGCACAAGTTATGAGAGAACGACCTCTAAGTGTCGTTTGAAAAGTATTCTTGTATTTTTTATACTCCAATGCACATCATATAGGCCAAGCATCTAATTCACCTGAGAAAAAACATGCTTAAAAGTGTCAACATTAAAGTTGGTGAGTTCATAGGTTTTTATACAAATAACTGTAAATCCCAAAAACTATATATATAGGTTTACTTTGTTCTAAGTTTCGCCCATACAAGACTTGCAACGCATAAACCTACATATATAGGTTTCCTTAAAATATATATAATCCCAAATTGTTTCCAAGTATATGTTGTAATGAGCACAATATCCCAAAATGTTTCAAGTATATATTGTAATGAGCACAATATCCCAAAATGTTTCAAGTATATATTGTAATGAGCACAATATAACAAAATGTTTCAAGTATATATTACCACTTTATTCAAGGTAACGTAAAGATTCATATGTGTATAAAACAATGATTACGATTACTCTAAGTTCATGGAACTGCTACGTAGACTCATTATAAGTATGCCACTTTATTCAAGGCACCGTAAGGTTCAGATTCATCAGTATGTCGTGTTGTGCTCCGACAATGTTATAACGTTCGTTAGTTCGATCTCGAACTAGTGATAGCTAATCACCCGAACGGGAGTAGTCAACCCCCAATAGATCTATCTCATAACACTCGCGCTTACCCTCCAGGTAATTAACAGTCCACTCCACTTAAGCTAATCCGTAATCATTCGAGTAAAAGTCAAGTATGTGTTTACGTCCAAAAAGTAAACCAAGTAGTGTATCTCATCGCGAGATATATAAAAGAGTATGTAAATCAATTTGTTATCAACCATATAAATGCATTTGTAAACAAGCATGTTCTCACCCCAAAATTTATAAAACAAATCATGTAAAACGTGGGGCTATGAATCACAAATAATGCGTCACGCAAATCGTCGAATGCAACCTATTTAATTTAAGGTCGTATAAGTACTAATCACATTGAGTAATCTCTACCATGCATAAGTCTATTTAGCTAATCACCATCTAATTGTTTGAGTGAAAACATATTTATAATTGTAAAACATTTATAAATATCTGAATAATGTAATTATAGTTATTCCTGGTAGTGTTGTAGTTACTCCTGGTAGTTATAGTTATTACTACTGGTAGTATATTAGTTACTCCTGGTAGTTATAGTTATTACTGCTAGTAGTATATTAGTTACTCCAGGTAGTGTTATAGTTATTACTGCTAGTAGTATATTAGTTACTCCTGGTAGTGTTATAGTTGTTACTGCTAGTAGTATATTAGTTACTCCTGGTAGTGTTATAGTTTATTTTCTAAGTCTGACCCGGCTATAATGAC
>BQNB010057149.1:0-38341 GCA_026074375.1 Tanacetum coccineum
ACCCTTATTAACATATATATGTAAATAACTTTATAGGTGAGTACAAACATGTATATTATCTTTACTTATATATAGGAGCAAGGATATGAGTTGGCATATGTGACTAAGCATGAAATCTATGACATGGCATCTACATGGCACATTTTTGGAAACAACAATGCCATGTCAAAGGGCATTTTTGTCAACATTTTATTATTTTCCCGAAAATTGATTAAAAATTTAGTCACATATGAGAATCGAACCCTGGACATAGTACTTAAGAAGGAGCGACTCAACCACTATGCCATACCAGGTTTTGTGTTTGTTTCAACCCTATTCCAATGACAAGTTTAATAGTGAAGTATGTTTTGTGTTTTTGAATTGAGTGTACATATTTTTTTTGAAATAATTAATCGGTTAACTCACACGTATAGTTAGAACAAATGTAATATTTTTTCGTTTTTTGGCGACTTGACCCTCAAAGTCTCAAACAAGGGCAAACCATTACTAATTTACGGTAGTCATGATGCAGAAGAAATAGTACATAGGAAAAATATATTTCAAAATAAGTGACAACTTAATTAGCTAAATTAATTGGAAGATGATGACACATCATTATTGACTAAGACCAATTAGAGGAGGTTTAGCGTTAACCCTTATTAACATATATATGTAAATAACTTTATAGGTGAGTACAAACATGTATATTATCTTTACTTATATATAGGAGCAAGGATATGAGTTGGCATATGTGACTAAGCATGAAATCTATGACATGGCATCTACATGGCACATTTTTGGAAACAACAATGCCATGTCAAAGGGCATTTTTGTCAACATTTTATTATTTTCCCGAAAATTGATTAAAAATTTAGTCACATATGAGAATCGAACCCTGGACATAGTACTTAAGAAGGAGCGACTCAACCACTATGCCATACCAGGTTTTGTGATTGGTATCCACTAAACAAAAGAGTGATGCATTATAAAACAAAATACTATAACCCTAATAAAGAGAATCTGCCGATCACATTCCCAAACTAACACACCCAAAAATCACTCTTCTAGGTTTATATTCCGCCTCTATCATTTTTCAATTCACATAGATAATCAAAAAACCCTATTCTTATCTTCATTATCCCTGTAGCAATTCCATTTTCAAAATTCAAATCTCCCAAATCATGGATCTGTTTAAATCCAAGTTCTTATCCCAACAACGAGCCACAATTCAAATAAACCTAATATCTGCCTATAAATACACATGCTACTCATTTGGAAAATCATATTCCTCTGAATTTACGAAACACAAAAATGAACAACTACTCAGGAAAACGCATCTCAAAAATAGGTTATCAAAAAACGCACGGGGCAGGTACTTCTGGGGGAGGTTCAAAGTGTTACAGAAAGAGCAGTGGATATGGTGGTTATGGAAGTTCAAAGGGTTTTGTTAGGTCTGGTGGATCTGGAGGTTAGTCTAATTTTAAATTATCATAATCAGGTTGCGATTATTATGTGTATTATATGAACAAAACGTCTCCATTCTTTTATGTTTGAAGACATATGATTGTTATTAGATTTTATACATTTAATGAAGAATAGATGCCTAATTATGTCTTGCTTATGTTCTGTTTTTATATATTTTTATTTTAGATTTTTTACATATCATTGTTATTAGATTTCTATATGTTGTGTTTTTGTATATGTATGTTCTGCTTAATTAAAAAGTATCTATATGTGATGTTTTTGTATATGTATGTTCTGCTTAATAAAAAAGTATCTATATGTTCATTTTTTGATGCCTAATTATATTAATTCTTTTAGCTTTGTAAATATATATTTATACATGAATTAGGTTGCTATCAGAAATTTGTGTTTAATCATAAAGTTCTGCTTAAACATAAAGTATGCATATGAATTAGGTTGCTATCAGAAAGTTCTGTGTAAGAAAAAACTTCTGTTTATAAATATGTAAGTATCTATATGTTTTGTGAAAGTATATCTGTAAGAATCTGTTAGAATTAGATTATGGATCACAATCTGTAAGTAAACATAACTTTGAACGGTATGTAGTTTTTGGTTGCTTATGCAGTTCCAAAATGAAATGTTAAATAAAAGTTTTAACATGTCTATTGTTAGCAGTCAATAAATATAACAAATCTTTTTAACCCTTTATATCAGGAGAGGATAGTAATAAGAAAATCACACCAATCAGTGAAGTTGACCCTATGTTGGACAACATAGCTGTTCAAGGGAGGTGTATTTCTATCTGGCATTCACACAGATTGAATGCTGCTCATGATCCTTATAGTCTGGATCTGGTCTTGCAAGATGCTCAGGTATTCATTTCCTTATGTTTTGACACTATACAAAAAAGTTCTAATACTACTTTTGTAACTGACATGTTTTCTTAAATTCAGAACAACCGCATCCAGGTATACATAAAGAAGGAGTTTATGTTCAGGTTTGAGCCCTTATTTGAGGAAGGCCAGTGCTATACCGTGTCCAACTTTGGTATTGCGGAGAATGGTGGAAGGCTCCCGTTGTTACCTCACAGGTATAAAATAAGCTTTTACAAGTCAACCATTGTCACCAGGATCGAACCTTTCGACAACAATACTCATGGATTTGTTATGGAGCCATACAACCGTTTGTTAGACACTGAACATCACCACTACTATGAACAAGATGCTGTGGGTATGTATTTTTATATCTGTTAAAAGAAACTACCTTTTATATTGCTCTGACCCAAAATATACAGATTTTTTATTTAACTGCAAAAAATGTTCCTTGACCAGATGTGATTGGTTCCGTTGTGGGTATTGGGGACATAGTCCCCGTGATGTCGGCTGCTGGAAAAAAAGTTCGTAGGACAGTGGTGACAGAGGATGCTGAGTAAGTATAAATATTGAAACATAATTCAGGATCCTGTATTATATTATTCATTGCAAACATACTAATATTCTACAATATGTACATTTCAGGGGTAATCGCCTGGACTTTACCTTTTGGGATAACTGGGCAACCATTTGGGATGAATACGCAATGAATCCTGAAGCGATGGGACATGTGGTATTTATCCTGCAACTTTGCAAAGTAAAGTACTGGGATGGTAAGTTCAGTTGTTTGTGTACATACCATGCCTTATTAGTACTTTTTTTGAAGAAACCTTTTTATTATGTATACACAGGAACACCCGTCATTCATAATGCCCTGTTCGGGTCTAAGATATTTATCAACCGTGACTTACCTCAGATAGCAGCCTTTAGAACAAGGTTTGTATTCTTTGTCAATATATTTACTATAAATGAATTTTGTGCGACATTTTCCGAGGAAATTAGTTGTATTTTTGCGATTTATATTATAGGGTTCAAGATCGAGAAGGATATGATGCAAACCAGTTGATGATTCAACATGTGGCCCCTGAAGTCAAAGTTGTCACAGTGGCTGAGTTTTTCCACCGTGCTGTCAAAAAGATGGTCGGTGGCATACGTGAATGTGATCCGGTTTGTTACTCATCTTAAATCCTTATGATTTTGTAAAAGGTGAATTTTGTAATGGAATTTAGTTAACTTTGTTACCCATTTTTTTTCTATAACGTAGGATTCTCATTGTATTGTTTACGCAACAATTCACCGTATCCACAAAGAACACGGGTGGGCTTATACGGCTTGCAAAAGCTGTAACAAGAGGGTAGACATTATTACTCATGGTAACCGTAAGCCTACCTTTGTGTGTGATGAACATGGCAACACTCAAGCTGCATCCAGGTAACAAATATAAAAATAAATAATGGATCAACTGTATAAAAACATTTATTCTTTTATTTTTCATTTGCATGATACATGTTTCTTTTTTTGAATAAAAGGTTTAAGGTGATTGTTAGGCTCATAGATGAGTCCGGTTCTGCTCCAGTTGTTTTTTTCAACACTAACTTTGTGAAGCTGTCTAAGCATACGGCCTGGGAACTTATGGAGAAGTATGGCATGGATACTGATGATTACTTTCCAGATGACTTAGATGATATAGTTGGGAAAAAATATCTCTTTAAGGTGTACTATTCTGAATACAACTGTAACAACAACAATCACACATACCGGTGTGATGGGTTTTTAGATGATGTTGGATTGATAAAGCACTTCAAAAAAGGCTTCTTACTTGATGAGGTTGATAATGACCAAGCTGATGAGGCACCTGATGAGGTAAAGTTTCATTAAACATTTTAAGTATTCAATTGTAGTTATATTATCTGGTCTTTTTTTTGGATCTCTATGTTCTGCTTAATCATATCATAAACCTTAAAGTATTTATATTTCGAGTTTTTATATCATACAGTTCTGCTTAATCATACAATTTTGTTTTTATATCTGATATGTATATGTTCTGTTTTGAAATCTATATGCTCTGCTTAATGATACTGTTCTACTTAAACATAACTTAAAACCCATGATTTATTTTTATATCATAAAGTTCTGGATAATCATAAACTTCTATTTTTATATCTGTAAGTATCATTATGTTCTGTTAAAATATATCTGTGAGAATCTGTTAGAATGTGATTATGTATCACAATGTGTAAGTAAACATCTGTTTCGTGTCACATTTTAACATATTCCAAAGTAGTCGTATACTTTTTGACAACCTTAATATTGGCTATGTGTGTTTGTCAGGAACCAAATGATGACTTCACCACCCCTTCTACCTTGATTAGTAAGGTTAACATGCGTGATTCCAGCGTTAGCCGTGTCCTTGACATGAAGACACCTTCTAAAGAGTTGGCATCAGGAAGCGGGGAAAGTTCAGGAACCAAGAAGCGCCGTGTGTTCATTGATGTAGATGAGCTTGATACCGAGTCAGAAGATGACGAGGGCAATTCCAATGCAGAAGATTTTGTGAAGGTGAAGGTGGAACCAGAAGAGTAGTCTTCTTCAGTCAACTCCATGGTTTATTTTGTTTTAGTTTTTTTGTGGCAAGTATTACTTGCATAAACAATGTTTCTTGAATAATGTTTGATGATTGCTTAGGTTTTTAAGCCATGGAGATGGTTTTAGTTTAAAAGAATGTTGACATCCTTTTGAAGTCTTGCTTATTTATTTCAACCATGGAGATGGTTTTTCCTTTAAAACAATGTTGCCATTCTACATGGCTTTTTTTTAATGGAATTCAGGCATGTTATGCCTTTTAGGTTTATTGCAATTGTGTCTGTTCATCTTTTTTGTTCATCTATATTTATCATGACATATTGACATGTTATAACTTTGTTTTCTGATAGGGCCATATTTATAAAAGAATTGGCCGAGGTTTTATTATTCATGTGACTATAACTATGTTTATGAGTTAACTATTTTTAACTCCGTGTTTATGAGTTAACTATTTTTAACTCTGTGTTTATGAGTTAACTATTTTTAACTCATTCGGTGCGCTTTTACTTGATGAATAATAACTTTTTTTTATAAACTGAACTTTATATTTACTCTTAACTTGAATTTGTCTTCAACAAATACTAACATACTTATTGACTATACAAAAAAGTTAAGTTTTTCATTATGGATGATTTTCTACTTTTGTTTCATTCGTATGTGCATTCTATCCAGACCAATTTATGATCTAGCCCAAATAGTCATTTAAATTAACACTTCTAAAATGCTTCTATGTCACTTTAAAAAACTAAATTCACCTGTTTTTGAGTTAAGCCTAACTACAAGCCTAACTACAAGTAAAGTAAGTTATTATGTACATAAAATGAACTTACACTTAAATACAAGCTTGATACATTTTCATATGGATATTTAAAGATAATCATTATCCAAAAACAATCCTAACAAACTTTTAAAATTCATTCATATCCATCTAATTGTTCAAAATGTGTAACAATTATTTCCCCTATAAATAGTAACCATCATTTAACACAAATGTAAAATAGTTTTTAAAAATGGTTGGTTCAAACTTCACTTCAAGGGTACGTATATGTTTGTAATATAATAAATATGTGGTTTGCAAAATTCATATTGTAGTGTAACATTTGTTTTATGATTGTTGACTTACATATATGTTTCTAATTATTACATTGTTTTTTAGGTTATAATTGAAGAAATTGGTACAAAAAAAACAACTGATGAAACCATGAAAGATACCCCTCTGATTATTATATCAGATGATGAATCGGTACAGGATGAGCCGTTGACAAAGAAGCCTCGAAGACTTATAAAAAATGGTCATAATGTGAACAACCATCAAGTTCATGTTGTTTCTTCTGCTGATAAGAGAAACCTTGAAAATGAAATTGTAAAGGATGAAAATTTGGTAAGTATGTTAAATTGTTTATGTGTTCATTTTTAACTTTATTTTTCATATATATGTTTTACGTACATATTATATGCGATGCGATTATGTTTGTAGGAATATGATGATGATCTTCCGATTCGTTTTAAACGTACCAAAAAGAAAAATCTGCCTTCCAATTCAAAAAGGACCTATAAACGTGTTATTGATGACTCAATCAACGATGACGAAGCTACTGAAGATACAAATTTTGATGAAGAATTGGACCATTTATTCGAGTATGAAGCAAATGAGGATGTTCAAGTTGATGATGAAGTGTTAGATGAGTCTACAGATGATCGACCACATTTAGATGACTTTATCGATGATTATGACTACATGGACAGTTTCATTAATGATAGCCCGATAGTTGATGAAGATACTGAAGACGATTCGGAGAGTGTTGATTCTCAGATCGAATAACAATGAAAGTGTCGTCAATATAACTATGTTTGCAGTCTACTTTTGCATTGTATCTTGGTTCAGTAATTTTAATTTATTGTTAAAAGATGTCATCTTATAATCTCAAAATATATCATTCCACATTGAAATCAGGGTTTTGGATTTTAGACAACTAATTATGGCCTTTTTTATTAGATGTGCATGTATAATCTAAAAACATTTCAAACCTGTGCTATTTTAGCCCATGTTTGGTTAAAAACAACAGTTTTTAAACAAAATACATATACCTAATAAATACTTACATAAGTAGATCAAAGGAACAGTTTTTAAACAATATCATACATAGCCTAAGCCCATGATTACAGGCACAATCCTACATTGTTCGTAACCAGAAACATAAATTCTATCATAATCCCAAAATACCAACAACATACATTGTTTGAATTTAAACATAACAAAATAACAAGCACGGTTACGTCAATAATACTTGAAGGTTCATGATTACCCAAAACCCAATACCAAATGCATTACTTAGTAGATGCTTAGCAGATATGGAAGACAGGGTATTCTTTGTTTTCACCTTCTTTGACATTAAAATCTGTGCCATTCGACATGTACTTGAACCTTATTATCTTTGTGTATGGGAAACGGCATGCCTCAGCCAAGGTCCTCCATTGCCCATGCACGTTCACATGATTCTTTCTTTCAGGATTTTCGCCGTGTGGAACCATACGGACTTTCATCTCTTGTTGATATTCTTAGTGAATGAGCAGTGCCTTTTGGTATGTGTGCATTGGGTGTTTATTGATGAATTTACCAGGTATTGCCTATAATAATCATAATTTATAATGGGTATTTGTGTATTAGATGAAAAACAATCAATGAAAGTGTAAACCAAAAAAATTAATGCAATTACCAATCTGTTTTTGGCATAAATGTGTGGATAGCTCTTATAGAAAGTGAAATCTGACTCTCCAAAATGATCCATATGGAATGGCCAACAGCAAACATGTTTCATTCAGTCGTCCCCTACAAATCACAGTGATTAATATTTATTATGTTACCAATCACTATGACAACACTAAGTAACTAATTATTAGAATCATACAGTAAATGAGAACTAACGTTTTTCAGACTTTGTCAATGGTATCTGCTGAAAGCTTAGAGTAGCTGCTCCCTCGAAAACAACATTTGTTTTCATCCTCCCATCGTTGTTAAACGATTCTAACCACATTTGGTTTCCCCTAATTTTTGTCAGGACACAAATTGTACCAGCTTCCAGACCTACAATTTAAGTAGCTAAGGGAAAATAAAATTAGGATATACAAATATTTTTAAAAATAAATTTGTTATTAACTCCTACATTTTAGTATGCATTGACTAAAATCTTGATACATATCTATGTAGATCCTTTTTTTATGGTTAATTTTTTTAAATATATCAATTTATAAAATAAATGAGATATTTATAACTGTATTTACAAATTTTCAAATTACAAACCACAAAACCTGTGTATTCCTCACAGATTTACTTTAAAAAAACCAAGAGAACAATTTTGTGTTCATAACGAAATGCATGAAGATAAAGAGAATCATCCAAGAACAAATTTTAGTGTCACAACACCAAAAGGTATGTTTAGGTCATTTTTAATCAACTATAATTTTTACCAATGTATAACATTAACAAAACAGTAAATTACATATGTAGTTTAGCTATAATATAGTCTGATATTGCATTATTTCTTTGTTACTTTGTTAATACTTTCAGTCACAGTTCATACGATCAACAACAAGAGGAAAGCTAATGGAAATCAAGTTTTGTTAACAAGTGATATCACAAAAGTAGACAAAAAACTAAACGCATTACAAAAACAAAATAATACATCTGAACCTGTAATCGACATTTCCAAGAGAGCTGTTGGAAGACCGTCCATAAGACGCCCACTCACAGAAATTACCGGAAGTTTGTTTCTCACTAACTATCTACAATAGCTATATAGTTTGTTTTATAAATGTTTTATTTATTATATCAACAACACAATATATATGTATATGTTTTAATCTGTTTTGATATCAGGTTCGATTAATGAGTTGGTTAATAGTAAACGAAAATCTGGAAGGCCAAAAAAAATCCAGACTGTTGATGCTATCCAAAAAGGTAATTTATGATACTTTGTAGAAAGTATCAAGTAAACTAATATTATTGCATGTTTTAAAATTTGTTTTCTTTTTTGTTATTTGCAGATAAAAGTTGTTGCTCAGAAGGTGTTAATAAAAAATCAGAATGTGAAACTCCTACTCAGGTTGATACTTCAGTAAACAAGTTAGCACAACCCATCAATTTAGTACCATCAAGTATTCGACAATTAACCCCTCGCAAAAACAACACTTCAAAACGTAATGTTTGGTTTAATTTTTAATTTGTGTAGCTAATATTCGTTAATATAAATTAATAATCATCAAATTTATATTAAATGACAAGCTGATGTTTTGTATCAGGAACAAGAACACCTACATCACTGTCACCTGCATCAATTAAATATCCTAGCGTTGTTCTTTCCGGACCATTGATGGATTTAACACTTCGCCCAAGGGGACGCCCGCGCAAAAGTGACATTTCAACAAGTAATGTACCGCTTTCAAGAAGATTTTATTTACATTATATTTCGTGTATATAAGGTTTATAACAAATATAATTTGTGTTTAGGTACACCACTTCAACAACGTACGCATCTTCCATCTCTAACCCCTAAATCTACATTACTTAATGGTTCAGGAATTGTTAATCCAAATATCGAAACAACAAGAAAATGTATTAGGAATTTTTCATAATATTAAACTATCAATGTTCTTATACAAATAATTACATGCTCAAGCTTTAATACTTGCTTATTGTATTTAATTACAGGGACATTTATAGCGCCAAACAAAACGTGTTCAACGTTTAATAGCCAAACACCCATCCAAGCCAATTTAGGTACACACTTATATATATATATATATATATATATATATATATATATATATATATATATATATATATATATACATATATATATATATATAGGATATAGATCAATATAAAATATATATCGTGAGAAGGATAAAAAGATTTATTTTTTAAAAAAGAGTTCTCAAAAAAATTCTGAAAAAATTCACTCAAGATCGTGTATGTTGGTGCATGAATAAAGTTGTAAAGGTAGTTTTTCTTAATGTTAATAGTTTTTGCCGAAAAAATTTTTATTAAAAAAACGTTTGTGCTTAATCGGTTTTTTGTGCATCTCAAAAAATTCGTCTTGTGTACCCATCTTCTTTTGACTATTTTGATCAAAATTTTATTGTGCATCATAACTATTACAAGTCGAAAAATTTATGGTTCTAAAATTTTTTTGTGCATCAAATTTCTTTTTTTGGCATTAAAAAAACGTATTAAAAATCTCTAATTAGAAAACTTCTTTTACTAAAGGTTTTATCACAACGTACCTGTTTTTAATGGAATTTTGTTTAGTATTTTTCTGTGAACTTTTTATCAATATTATGGGTTCGGGTGTGAGCCTGGCTTTGATACAAAGAATCGGTTAGTGGTGGTCTTTTAAATTTTAACCTTCCTCTAATTATTATATTTATATATATATTTTTACTATATACCCCCACCCCACCCTATTATATATACATATATATATATATATATATATATATATATATATATATATATATATATATATATATATATATATATACTCATCGTTTTACTATGATTTACTTTATATGTTAGTAGTGCCCATATATATATATATATATATATATATATATATATATATATATATATTTTCAATATCTTACAAACCGACACTATATTTAATACTATCATTTGTCACAGGTTTGACATCTTATAAGAATGATAATCTATCGCATGGCCAATCTTCCTTAGTAACATCTGACATGCTTAAGCTTCGACCTAGGGGTCGTCCACGAAAAAGTGAAAATTCAACAGGTAATTCACATTCTGAATAAATAATTTACATACATTATATTTATGTGTCTATATAAGTGAAACCTATTTGTTTTGCATTAGATACGCCACTACAATCTGTTACGTGTCTTGGTTCATTATGTCCCAAATCTACAATAACTAATTGTTCAAGGTTTCTCAAGCTGACTCCTGTCAAATTCGATTTAGGTAAACTTTTTAATTATTCACTCATTATATATAAGTAAAGATAAGTATACATAGTTATACTGAACCTTTATCGTATGTTTAATACGTTATGACAGTAACCTATAGTAATTACATAATGGTATAAAATGCCATAAATATGCCTGTTTTTGTGTTTGTGCTGTGCAGGTACCGGATATTCACTAAAGGACAAAAACAAAGCCAAACCAGACAAAACTGAGCACGGATTTGGAAAGAGCACGAAAAACTGAAGCCGAGGGTTCAAAAGGATTGAAAACGGAGCTAAAACGAAAATTCCTGGATCGACTCGACGACGTTTGTGCATTTAATGAACGGATATCTAAGAAAAGGACGAAAAACAAAGCCAAAACAACAAAACCGGACACGGAATGGAAAAGCGTAGAAAAGACAAAGTCAAGACAAAGCCCAAGTGTGAAAATGTCAACCAAAGTCAACCCCGACAAATCCAAAGTCAAAAAGTGAAAAATAAGTTTGGGGGCTATTTTTGCCAAGTCCCTAAACTTATTTTATAAAGGAAAAGAGGAAAAATCTTGCAAGGGCTAAAAATGCCAACTGCCCAAAGTATTAACCACAAGGGGTGTTCTTGCCAAAGCTCAAAAGTCACATACCAAAAGGACTTAACTTGCAATACCAAGTATAACACTTGGGGGGTATTTTTGCCAAGTCCCCAAACAAATATAAACCCAAGGACTGAAATTGCAAAGACAACTATAACCTTGGAGGACCATTTTTGACAAAAGCCCAAACTCACACCCCCGTTTGAAGTACTGTATATCTTCCTAAACCCTTTCCCGCTAAATTCAAACCTTCCCCCTCCTGTCACTCTCACACCTCGATTACCCCTCACCTCAGTCCAAAACTATCACCACCATCCATCCCTACCCCCACATGGGTTATTATCCAAGCTGGCAATCCCACAACTCTTGATTGGGCATGAAATCAAACGGATGAGATCACTCAGATTGGGGAGCAAGCAAAAAGAATGGCCAGGATTGATTTCTAGTTTCCTCTCACCACACTAACACAACAAGCACACAAACAAGGATGCTTCACAGCCTATTTAAAAGACAGAGAAGACAAAAAAGAGAGATATATAGGAGTAGTTATAATTTAGTTTTAATTTATGTTTTAAGTTAATTTTAATATACTGTCATTTTAATTTACATGTCTTGTAACTGTTTATGTTTGGAATGAAAGTTAAGTTTATGAAAAATTCTGTATCTTGAATGCTTTTACTGCTTATTTAGACTTGCTCATTCTATGTGCTTAATGGTTGGTTCTAACTGCTTATATGTGCTTAACACTCCTCAACCTCACCTTATTCTTACTTTTTATTAGTTGTCTTAAGCTGTTTTAAGCTAAAATAGTTTTTATGTGCTACCTAAGGGAGTGTTTGGCACAAGGTCTAAAGTGGGTCAAAATGGGTTAAAACCCAATTGGGTCACTTGGCCATTTTTAACAAGCATTTCTAAGTAGTATTTGATCTGTTTTTCAATAGTCTTAAGTCTTATAAGCTGTTTTCAAGTTTTTCTTAAGTGATCTTTGAAAATGTGGCTAAAAATCAGTTTACATTTGCTTGTTTGCTTGAGCTTTCAAAACTTTCTTCTAAGCCTTGTTTTTGGTTCACTTTCAAGTGTCAAATGTTCTAGTTATAAGTCTTTTGCTTGTTTGTGATTTATTAAAAGACTGCCATTAAATTTAGTTAAGTGTCTTTGAGTCTAAAATTGTCCCTTTTTCATTTTCATTTTTCAGTCATCTAAACTTATTTTTAGCTTTTAAAAATTTGTGCATAAGCTCACTTGGAGCCAATTTCTATCTGTTTTAACTTTATATTAAGCTTGGAGCTTATTTGGTGGCTTATTTATAAGCTGCAAAATAAGCCTTTGTCCTTTTTAAAACCTTCCCCTGGTGCTAGCACCCATCTTTTCAGCCCTCTTTTCTTGGCTTATTTGATCTACAACCTTAGTTTTTTTTGCCTTTCTAGAAAGCCAATAAGCCCATGTATAAGTCCTATAAGCCTTAAGCCCCTAGTGTCCCTTTAGAGTGCTTATTTTTAAGCATAAAAGAGCCCTTAGGACTGTTTTGAACACAGGTTTGGCTTATAGCTTATTTAGGTGTTCTAGCTTATTTATCTGTTTTTAGTAGTTTATTTTTATACCCGTTTGCTTAATAGGTGTAGGCCCTTAGGATCCTTTGCTTATTTTCCTTTTTCCCTAGCTTATTTCCCCTTAATAGCCTAAGCAGTTCTAACTTTTCATAAGGCAGTACTAACTTTAAAGTTAGTACTGCTGAATTCATAAGCTCATTCCAGCTTATTTGTTATGCTTATTTGTGATCTTCTAGCTTATTAGGTCTAGTTAGTTAAATGCATTTGCTTATTTGCCTTAGTGTTAGCTTATTAATGCTTAGAAGTAGCCTAGCAGTTTAGCACCCTTAAGCACTTAGTATAAAAAAGTGCAAACTGTCACTTTCCTTGAGTGCTTATTTTTCCTGCTTATTTGCTCACTTCTTTGTGCTTATTTGTACTTACAATTGCTTATTAGATTAGGGTTTTCATATTTTTGCTTCTTTTCAACTCCCCATAGCTTAAAATGTCATTATAGCTTAAGTTATCTTTGCCTTAGCTCAAGTAGCTAAACTGTCAAACAATAAGCCCTTTTTCAGCTTATTTTTAGCTTTTCATAAAAAGTTTTAGTTTTAGAAAATAATAAGCTTCATGTCCTTTACAACTTTGCTTTTGAAAGTTTGTCAAAAAAAAAGAAGGGAGATAAGGGGTGACCCGGGTGAGCAAGACTCGAACCCGGGTCTCAACCCTCAATACACCCTTCTTTTATAACTCGCTTACCGCTGTGCCCTTGGGTCTTTTATGTAAGACCCTTGGGCACTTAGATATTTAAGGTAGTTTTGCACCTTAAAGCTATAAGCTGTCTTCAGCTTATTTTCGGGCTTATTTATAAGCCAAATTTTGGTTTCTTATTTTTCGTAGGTTAGTTATAGTGTCAAGTAATTTTAGTAAATTTTTCAGAATTTTTAAAAATAGTTTAATATTTTTTATAATTTAATTTCGTTATAAGTTTTAAAAATTCATAAAAAATATAAAAATTATCAAAAAAATAATTTTCTCTTTTAGAAAATTTTCTTTAGTGCAATAACTACGTTAGGAAAATAGAAAAACTTTTGTAGGGTTAATTTTGCAAACTTTTGATTTTTAAAGAACGGGTCCCGGGTACGGATTTTGTCTTGACTCGTTTTTGGGGCAAACGACCTCCGTTTTTAGTCTAGTCTTTTTCATTCTTCATTATTTGTCCCCTAGAGTAGTTTAGAAGTAAAAATTTCTTTGTAGGGTTAATTTTGAAGATTTTAGGTTTTTGACCCCTTGTTCGGGATTCCTACTCTCGTTTTTCAGCTTAATTTCATAATTTTTAGGTTTTTCTCAATCGTTTTTGTTTGTTATTGTTTAACTTAGCTTTCTACTCTCTCAAATCATTAATCTCATTCAAACTCCAATTTTCCGACTGTATCGATTTTCCAGCACAGCCTCGTTGGGGACAAACGACCCGGGAACATTCTATACTACTTCTTGGTTTTATTGATTATGTTGTTTTTTTTAGATTATATATATTTTATTATATATATTATATATATAGTTTGAAAAGAAAAATTATTAATCAATTTTTGGCGCCGCTGCCGGGGAGGCTGTGATTCGATTTTCGTGTTTGTTTGACGATTAGTGTTTGAAGACCCTTCCCTCGTGAAGTTAATTTTCCCGTTTGTGAATATTTTCTTTTATTTATAAAAAAATATATATATAACACAAAAATATTTTTCATTTTCTTTTATTAATATTAGTATAATATAAAAACTAAAAAAAAAATCATCAAAAATATAAAAACATTATCCTTAATTATCAATAAAAATCATCATCAATATAATGTTTTCACCTGAAGCATTATCATAATAAGTTCCCGAACAAAAGATTTAAAACTTGCCTTTGTGTCACTTGTGAAATACGGCTCACCTTTAATTGATAAACAAACTATAAGAGGGGTATAAGGAGGGTTGTTCCTAGGAACTACGACCCGAAAGGAGAATGTTTTTAATAGCTTCACGCTTTCTCGCTCCTCCGCTCCTTTGTGCGTTTGTCTTTTAAAGAGCTACCGTGAAACAAGTTGATTATTGGTTTAAGTTGTCTTATCTCATTTTGTCCGTTTATAAAAAAAATGTTGCTTAAAAAACTCGAAAAGCCAAAAATAATCTTCTTTTTCTTCTTATCCATTTAATTCTTTTCTTAACCCTCAATTGTTTAATTCTTATGGCGTCACTCAATCGTCGTTTGAATCCCCTTTACGCGATTAAAGAGTGTTCGTCTTGTGGAAATTTGCACACCAAAGACTGTGGTTGTCCAAAAGGGAGTCTTGAAGACAAGATTCTTGTTCCCATACCCGACTTGTCTCAACGACCCCTTAAAATTGAAAAAATTTGTCTCGATTGTGGAGACCCGGTTCATGGTCTATATTGTCGACAATGTGCTCTAATACGAAAGACATTGGAGGAAGTTTTTCAAGACTTCCAAGACACTTCCAAGTCATCCAATGACGATACTAACTTTGTTAATCAAGAGCCATTCGTTGTCAAACAAGGCCCCGGTGTAAATTCTTCACAAAGTCCTCCACAAATTAACCACAATTGTTGTTACGAGTGTGGTGATTCGTTAGACGACATCTTCTGTCAACGATGTACTTGTAAGTCTTGCGGGAAAGGTGCTCATTATGGTTATAATTGTCCACCGCAAATTCCGATTATCTCTAAACCGGAACCATGCTACAATCAAAACCTTAATGAGATCCCACAAAATTTGCAAGTGTCAAACCGAGATTCTTGTACGGAGTGAGAATTCATTTCACTATATGATCTTAAACCTAACTTTGTGATGTTCTACCTAACGTTTTAAACCCACCTCCACAACCTCATATTACTCTTGTAAATTTTGCGGGGACGATTGCTCGTTCTTGGTCACTATTGTCACCTCAAGTTCCGTATATCTTCGGAACAAGTTCCAATCAAGATTTAATTCCGTATAAATTTTCAGCAACAAATATCTTGTTGATGAAATTGCGGGGACTCATGAAACTTACCAATGTCAACCAATGAATGAAGACTATTATCATGAGCAAAATTCTTGCTTGATTATAAGTTCTTTTGGTTTTGACAATTTCACCCCCGCAATATACGTCAATTCATTCCAATCTTCAATCCTCAATTGAGCTTCTTAATTCACCAAAATTGAGTTTCTCAATACCCAAAATGAGCTCTCAATCTAGTAATAAGCTTATGGAACAAATGACAACCTTATGTGATTTGGTTGGTCAAGCTATACAAAAGAAGGAAGAAGAAAAGCGAATCGCGGAAGAACAAGCGGCTGAAGATCGATATTGGAAGATTCCCATTTGCTACGATGATGACGAGGACTATACCATTGCAATCACACCCGTCTTACCAACCAAGGAGCCCGTTAACTCTCTAAGTATGGGGGATGAGCATCTTGACACTATTCCGGCAACGGAATCGGACGAAGTAATAAAGTCTAGTGTTGAGAACCTTGTCCCAATCCCAAGTGAGTCCGAGGGAATTTCTGACAATGTGTGTGATGTGCCTCTTTGTAACGATCCTACCTCTCTTGAAGCTTTCAAAGAACATTCTGAGACTATCATCGATTCCAACGATGATTCTACTTCGAGTGATGACGATTCTTATGAGAACATCGATTATGTCGATGCATCACCTCCCGATGCTGAGATCGTCAGCTTAGAGGTGGTAGAGATTGTTATCCCGGAAGTTGAAGGGATTGATACCGATATTCTTCTAACAATCAAAGACGATATACTTCGTGAAAAATTGTTGAATGTCAATCTTCTTATTGCTAACATCGAAGCATTAAAAGATAATCCCGCTCCATCTTCCGATGTTATGACCAAGTCTTCCTCCACATCTCTTAACCTTTTCTTGGAGGAGACTAACACCTTTGATAATTCTTCACCAGAATCTGAAACTTTCTGCTTTGATTTAGAAGAGAATAGTAGTGGCAGTACCACTACCCGTTCTGATTATTCTCTTCCGGATTATGAAGCTTTCTATTCTGATGACGATCATATTAAAGAAAAGAGTAGTGGCAGTACCACTACTCATGCTGATTTTTCTCAATATGATTCGTTCATCTTTGATCTTTCGATCAATCCATTTCCTCCTGCCGATAGGAGTGATTTTCATCATGAGGAGTTCGCCGATGAACTCGCTCACATCATATCTCCATCGGAGTATGATCATTTCTGCTTTAAGATTGAGCCCGAGCTGGGCAATCTTACTATGGATGTGGTGGAGGATATTTTCCCAACAAGAGAACCCAGAGTTCATGTGCCTAATGTTTTACCCACCCATCCCACCCTGGATACGGATTTCATACTTTTAAGTGAACCTCTCTTCGCTTATATTGTATGGATCTTTCTTCCATTTCTCACGTATCCAGTTGCTCCTCCATATCTTCTCTCCTGTGGGAATGAAGATACCATTTTTGACCCCGGCATCTCCATTTATCATTCTTTTATGCCGGATGTATCTCATCGGAGTGGAACTTTCATGAAATTCAATGTTTATCCAAACCACTTGAATGAAAGTCCGATGAAGATTTTATCTTCCACTTGCTCCCCCATGGACCAATGAATTCGGGGTCGAGTCGAGCTTGTGACTCGGTTAACAAAAACAAGGCGCTTCGTGGGAGGCACCCCATGCTTATCCTAGTAGTAGTATGCTAGCTTAGTAATGAATAAGTGTTTAGTTGTTGTGAGGAGGCTTGCCTCTTTCCTTTTCCATGTTTTGTGTTTTGTGCTGTATTGTCCAGGATGTCCCGGATTTTTGAAGCCTCTCGTGCTCGCGGTATTTGTCCTTCGATCACAAGAGCTTCACAATCCTCAGCTTCATTTGGGAATCCCGATATCCTAATCTTATCAACTAACATTTATCTTTAAGCATACTTAATAAACGGCTTAGGATTTATGTAGAAACCCTTCGTAAAACATTGAGGACAATGTTTCATTCTAGTATGGGGGGGATCTTCGATTTGATTGTGCCTGCAGCCGTTGTTATCACGTAATCCCGTTTTTACCACCAAAATTTCAAAAAAATGAAAAAAAAATTAAAAATTTTCAAAAATAAAATAAGTGTTTTGTCACAATTTTGACTTTCCTGCTGGGTAGAATAAGAGTAAATTTTGACTCGATCAAGCGTGTTGAGCTCTAGCTTGTTCCTTAACTTTTAGACTAAGCGTTCGCGAATATTCGCGAAGAACGAAAAATGATAGTGTTAATTATAAGTGGGATGCTAAACAAGGATTATTTGGAAATCTTAAGAGCTCATAAGTGTAATTTGTCGCTTTTTCTCCCATAAGATTCTAACCTGATTAATATACGTGCTACTTTTGGAAATTAAACTTAAATCAATAATTTTTATGTAGTATATAGCAAAAACTTTAGACTTAGTTCAAATTTATACTTGAATTTTTCAAAAAGACGTTTTCTTTAAAAAAAATGAATGATGAAAAAAAAAAAAAAAAAAAAAAAAAAAAACAAAAAAAAAAAAAAAAAAAAAAAAAAAAAAAAAAAAAATAAAAAAAAAAAAAAAAAAAAACAAAAAAAAAAAAAAAAAATAAAAAAAAAAAAATAAAAAAAAAAAAAAAAAAAAAAAAAAAAAACAAAAAAAAAAAAAACAAAAAAAAAAAAAAAAAAAAAAAAAAAAAAAAAAAAAAATAAAACAAAAAAAAAAAAAAAAAAAAAAAAAACAATAAAAAAAAAAAAAAAAAAAAAAAAAAAAAAAAAAAAAAAAAAAAAAAAAAAAAAAAAAAAAAAAAAAAAAAAAAAAAAAAAAAAAAAAAAAAAAAAAAAAAAAAAATAAAAAAAAAAAAAAAAAAAAAAAAAAAAAAATAAAAAAAAAAACAAAAAAAAAAAAAAAAAAGAAAAAAAAAAAAAAAAAAATGCATAAATTTAATAAAAATTAAACCTGTGGTTGATAAAAGTTTGCTGTATCTTGCCGGCTCACAACCGATGTTACAGCCTTCTAAAGAAAACCCATAGTAAGAATAATTATCCGAGATCTGATAATATGTTTGCTGCAGTGCTTGCCGGCTCATAAACTGATGTGCAGCCTTCTAAAAGGTCGAGGGTTACAATTGCAATAATAGTTAATATTAAGTGTGAATAAAAGATACTTTTTTGTTAAATTCAAATATGCTTTTGAAATTTGGCTATTATATTTTATAAGCTATATGCATACGAAAACCAGTGAGTTTTTGAAAACTAAGGTCCGTGAGTCCCGTATAGTCTCTGTGGGGTGGCAAAAGCCTGTCACGTACGCAAGGTTGGGATGTGCGGACGAAAGTCGCTACAGGGGTGATTCTCGCCTTCAAATCATTACTTTCGGGTGGAACGTGATAACATAGAATGTTGTTAAAACATTGATCATGGGTGAAATTCAAAAAGCACACACTCACCTTAAGATATAAATTGTCGGGAGAGAAAGTTTACACGTTGGTCTAAATATGAGTAGTGGTTTGACATTTTCTTAACTCATAATTAATACTGATTTCGTTTTAAGCTTGGTTTGGAATAAGTGAAAAGTCGGGAACGATGAATTTATCCTTTTTGGGGCATTCTCGGATCGAAATGCATCTTGTTCTATGATCCCTTAAAGTTATTAAATAACGAAAGTCAAAACGTTCTAGTTAGTTAAATGAAAAATGAAAAATACAAAAAGATGTGTAGAAATAGGTGTATATATAAAAAAATGGTAAAGACGGGGATTTTCAAAACTTATGAGTCTTTAACTTCCTCGATGAACACTTAGCTACTTTTCTAAGGTATTAGTCGAGGGTGATTGAGATTTTTAGTTTTCTAAATGCTTACTTTATAGCATTGCGTGAGGACATGGCAATGTCTTAGTATGGGGGATTTTTGTATGTGTGTAATTACACATACCTTTTACCTTATAAAACGAACCTATACGACCAAAAACGCACATAAAATACCATAAATATGCCTGTTTTTGTGTTTGTGCTGTGCAAGTACCGGATATTCACTAAAGGACAAAAACAAAGGCAAACCAGACAAAACTGAGCACGGATTTGGAAAGAGCACGAAAAACTAAGGCCGAGGGTTCAAAAGGATTGAAAACGGCTAAACTGTTTAAAGTGTCAATTAAAAATTTATATCATATTCAAAACTTATTAAAGCCTATTTTATTTACAGGTACAAGCTGATGAATTCTTCACCCCATCAACTCTGATAAAAAAGGTTAACATCTTGGACCCCACTGTCAATCGTGTCCTTCATATGCAGTCACCTATTAATGCGGGCGAGGCGTCCGGCAGTGGTGAAAGTTCTGGTTCCAAGAAGAGGCGTGTGGTAATTGACCTTGATGAGATTGATAGTGATCCCGAAGATGAAGGTGGGAATTCCAATATCCCAGACTTGGTTCCAGTGAAAGTGGAGCCTGAAGATTAGTCTGCTACATCCATCTCCTTGGTTTTATTCAGTTTAATTTTGCAAGTGCGCTTGCATGAACAATTTATGTTTTAATTTCGCATGATGACTTTGTTTGGCTTCCTGTAATAAGTTTACTTTTTTCAAAGTAAACATTAGGTTTCTATACCATGGAGATGGTATATGATTGAAACAATTGTTGCCGTTTCAACGGCCTTTTTTTGACTTTTATTATGTTTCTATACCATGGAGATGGTATATGTTTAAATGAATTTTGCCATTTGAATGGTTTTTTTATTACTTTTCGTTTGAATAATGTTCATTGCATGTATTATTTATGTAATTGCTATTACTTTATCGTAGATAACAATTTTATTTGTGTATTTATAACTTACTATTGTAATGCTGATACGGAAGATGGGGAATGAGCTTCAGGAAGAAGGTAAATCTTTACTTATTCATTTTTATAATATAGTGAGGTTAACTATGTGATATTATTCTTTTTTTTCAGGCAAAAGCTGCGGATGTTTAAACATAATAGTCACGTTTTTATGCAATCCCCTATGAATGCATATTACACGACCTGGAAGTTGTTGTAGTTCATTTATTATTATATGGTATTTGATACCTTAGTTAGATTTATAGAAGTCATCCCGAAGACCAAGGTATTTACCCATTTTGATGGCTTATTAATGAAATTTATTTTTCATAATGCTTTTCTTCATTTTGTATACACAAATTTTATTCGTATTAGATAATTTTTAAAACATTTATATTTTAAGAAACATTATTCAATGGCAGATAGATCACTCAATAATTAACTAATCAATAATTGGGTTTTTATAAAGATCACTTTTTAAGAAACTTGCAATGGTAGGAGATAAATTTTCAATTATATAATATGCAAAATTGTAGGAGATAAATTTGCTTTTGACTCTTTTATTTTGGAAACTTTTAAAAAACAACTAATCACCATATCATTTATATTAATGTGTTAAAATTTTAGTTTAGGGTTTATACAAAAAAACAATCAGCCATCATTTGCACCAAATCAATTATGGGTATGTTTGGCAAAAATAGTTGTAAGCTGTATGCTGTAAGCTATAAACTGTAAGCTGTAAACTGCAAAGCTGTTAACATGAGCTACAAGCTGTATCTTTTTTTTCAATAAAAGTGTTTGGTAAATTAGTTGTTGACTGTAATTATAAGATGTAAATTAACTTAAAAGGACATATTTATATAGATTATAATATGGTTGGGGGTATATCAGTAATTTATAGTTTTAACAGCTCCTAACAATCCTAAAAGCTTTATGAATGAGCTTTTCATTTAAGAGTTATTTTTTTAAAATAAAAGCTTAAAGTTGATGCATTCAAGAGCTATTTGTTATGGAAGAGATTATTTTTATAACAAAAATCTTACAACTCCATAAAAAGCTTCAAAAAAGCTCTTGCCAAACAGGCCCTGTATTTCAGTTTCATCTTCATGAACGAAATGCATGAAGATAAAGAGAATCATGCAAGAACAAATGTTAGTGTCACAACACCAAAATGTATGTTTAGGTCATTTTTAATCAACAATAATTTTTACCAAAGTATAACATTACCAAAACACTAAATTACATCTAGTTTAGCTATAATATAGTCTGATATTGCATTGTTTCTTTGTTACTTTGTTTATACTTTCAGTCACAGTTCATACAATCAACAACAAGAGGAAAGCTAATGGAAATCAAGTTTTGTTAACAAGTGATATCACAATCGACATTTCCAAGCGAGCTGTTGGAAGACCGTCCATAAGACGCCCACTCATAGAAATTACCGGAAGTTTGTTTCTCACTAACTAACTACAATAGCTATATAGTTTGTTTTACAAATGTTTTATTCAGTATCAACAGCACAATATATATGTATCTGTTTTAATCTGTTTTAATCTCAGGTTCGATTAATGAGTTACTTAATAGTAAAAGAAAACCTGGAAGGCCAAAAAAAATTCAGGCTGTTAATGCTATCCAAAAAGGTAATTTATGAGACTTTATAGAAAGTATCAAGTAAACTAATATTATTGCATGTTTTTAAATTTGTTTTCTTTTGTGTTATTTGCAGATAAAAGTTGTTGCTCATAAGATGTTAATAAAAAATCCGAATGTGAAACTCCTACTCAGGTTAATACTTCAGTAAACAAGTTAGCACAACACATCAATTTAGTACCATCAAGTATTCGACAATTAACCTCTCGCAAAAACAACACTTCAAAACGTAATGCTTGGTTTAATTTTTAATTTATGTAGCTAATATTTGTTAATATAAATTAATAATCATCAAATTGTTTCATATTGACAAGCTGATGCTTTGTAACAGAAACAAGAACACCTACATCGTTGTCACTTGCATCAATTAAATCTCCTAATATTGTTCTTTCTGGACCATTGATGGATTTAACACTTCGCCCAAAGGGACGTCCACGCAAAAGTGACATTTCAACAAGTAATGTACCTCATTCAAGAAGATTTTATTTACATTATATTTCGTGTGTATAAGGTTTATAACAAATATAATTTGTGTTTAGGTACACCACTTCAACAACATACACATCTTGCATCTCTAACCCCTAAATCTACATTACTTAATGGTTCAGGAATTGTTAATGCAAATATCTAAACATCAACAAAAGATATTAGAAATTTTTCATAA
The DNA here is from genome assembly GCA_026074375.1 of Tanacetum coccineum. Classification (NCBI taxonomy): domain Eukaryota; kingdom Viridiplantae; phylum Streptophyta; class Magnoliopsida; order Asterales; family Asteraceae; genus Tanacetum; species Tanacetum coccineum. The sequence continues at coordinate 23,117 of BQNB010057149.1, forward strand.
TATTAAACTATCACTGTTCTTATACAAATAATAACATGCTCAAGCTATAATACTTACTTATTGTATTTAATTACAGGGACATTTATAGCGCCAAACAAAACGTGTTCAACGTTTAATAGCCAAACACCCATCCAAACCAATTTAGGTACACACTTAAATTATTAACTCATCGTTTTACTATGATTTCCTTTATATGTTAGTAGTGCCCATATATATTTTTTCAATATCTTAGAACCCGACACTATATTTAATACTATCATTTGTCACAGGTTTGACATCTTTTAAAAAGGATAATCTATCGCATGGCCAGTCTTCCTTAAACACATCTGACATGCTTAAGCTTATATCTAGGGGGCGTCCACGTAAAAGTGAAAATTCAACATGTAGTTCACATTCCGAATAAATAATTTACATACATTATATTTATGTGTCTATATAAGTGATACCTATTTGTTTTGCATCAGCTACGCCTAATACGTTATGACAATAAGTTTAGTAATTACATTATGTTATATAGGTTCAACATCTACTAAACAAGATACTATATCACGTGGCCAATCTTTTTTACTTACAGCTAATATGTGTAAATTTAAAGGAAAAATGGTTACCAGGCAATCGGCACGTCGTATTAACTTCACACAAGCTGATTCTGAAGTTAAAAAAACAACGTAAGCATGGATTTGTTAGAATTTCCAAAGGTAAATAATCAAACAATCAATTTGTATTACAAGTTTTTAGTATTTCAATTTCATTCATTGTAATTCATAGCTCATTTATAAATTTTCTTAAATCAGATTACATTGATCACGGAGATCCAAATTTTTCATGCGAATCTTGTGGTGCACTTCTATGGCATTCCGAGACTCTTCGAGGAGCAGCTAATACAAGTTCCGCGTCATATTCAATTTGTTGTGGTAGAGGTAAGGTAACGTTAGGAATTGAACTTAAGGAGCCACCAAAGTTGTTGAAGGATCTTATTAAGAATGAACACCCTAAAAGCGCATCATTCATAGATAATATTAGGCGGTATAATTCAATGTTTGCGTTCAATTCAATGGCTGGTCATCAAGACACGTCTGTTAATGTTGGACGTGGTCCTTATTGCTATCGTCTACATGGTGAGAATTACCATTTAGCGGGCTCTTTGTTGCCTAAAACTGGAAAACCTGCTAAGTTTGCCAAGCTTTATATCTATGATACTGAGAATGAAATTACAAACATAATAAAAGCAGTCAGGTTTGATTCTTTCTCAAACTACATTTTTTTATTACTTTATCCAAAACAATGTATATTCTTTTCGTCCCTATTAGATTCGTTAATATTTGTTCTTTTTGTTACAACAAAGAAGCTTCTACGTCTTCCAACAAACATAAAATAGACTTCCAACTTACTACAAATATACGCGACATGCTTGATTCAATTAATCAATTGGTTAAGGATTTTCGCATGGCTGGCGAGCGTATAAAGTCTTCAGATGATAAAAATTTGAAACTTAAGCTTATTGGTACAAGGAAACGAGATGGAAGAGATTATAATCTACCTACTGCTTCCGAAGTTTCGGCTTTAATTGTAGGAGATTTTGACTCAACAAAAATAAGAGGGATATTATTCTCCATTGTCAAGATGGCGACCTCATGAGAATAAGTGAACTGCACCCTTCCTATCTTACAATGCAATACCCTTTGTTTTTCCCTTACGCCGAGGATGGTTATCGTACATATATATTTCATTATGGCGTAACTGATTATGATGAAAAAACAAAGGAACGCGCGTTACAATGAAAGAGTGGTTTGCATATCCCATGCAAGAAAGGAAAAATGAATTCTCAATGATGCTAAACAGAAGACGACTATTTCAGCAATTTCTGGTGGATGGTTACATAATGATCGAGGCAGAAAGGATGTCCTTTAATCATAAGAAACAAAAGGACCTCAGAAGTGAAACATATTCTAAGTTGGCAAAATTGGCAGAGGATCCAAATTCCGGTGTTCAGTTACGTGGCAAAAAAGTACTTTTGCCTTCATCCTTTACAGGAAGTCCAAGGTATATGATGCAGAACTATTTAGACGCCATGACCATTTGCAAGTTTTATGGTTATCCCGACTTATTCATAACCTTTACATGTAACCCCAACTGGCCTGAGATTTCACGTTTTACGTCTGAGAGAGGTTTGAAATCCGAGGACCGACCAGATATAGTTACACGAGTATTTAAAATGAAGCTTGACAGCCTTATGAAGGATTTAAAGGATAGACGTATGTTTGGACGTGTTAAAGGAGGTAAGCACAATAGATATAATGATCCATTTTTTTATTTTTCATTTTTATAACTTTGTTATGTTATTTCTGATTTGCATCTTTTTTTTATTATTTTCCAGCTGTTTACACCATTGAGTTTCAAAAAAGAGGACTTCCGCATTGTCATATTTTGCTATGGCTTGAAACTGAAGATAAGATAACCACCACAGCAAAGATTGATAAGTATATATCAGCAGAAATACCTAACAAGGACGAGGATCCTGATTTGTATCAGATTGTGACAGATCACATGATGCACGGCCCATGCGGCCCTGAGAATCCAAGTTGTCCTTGCACGGTTGATTTTAAATGTACCAAGAAGTTTCCTAAACAGTTTAACGAAACTACAGTGATTGATGACAAGGGTTATGCAATTTATAGGAGAAGAAATGACGGTAATACTATAAAGAAAAGTGGATCCGATTTACACAACGGTTACGTGGTTCCTTACAACCCAGCCTTACTAAGGAAATACCAAGCACATATAAATGTTGAATATTGCAACCAGGTTGGGTCCATTAAATATTTATTCAAGTATATAAACAAGGGGCCGGATAGGGTTACTGCTGCTGTAGAGGGTGAAGAGGTCGACGAGATTAAGGATTATTATGATTGTAGATATCTTTCCGCTTGTGAAGCTGCCTGGAGGATTTTTGGATTTGAAATTCATTATAGGACTCCATGTGTAGAGCGACTACCGTTTCATTTACAAGATGAACAGTCCGTGTTATTTGATGCAACTGATAGCATTGATTTTACACTTGAGAAGGAATCAGTTAACGAGACAAAATTCATACAATGGATGGAACTAAACAAGACCGATACATTTGCACGGACGTTGCTCTATGCTGAGATCCCAAAATTTTATGTATGGAATTCTGAAAAAAGAATTTGGACACGGAGACAGAGAGGTTTTAGTTTGGGACGTATTCATCACGTCCCACCTTCTTGGGGTGAACTATTTTACTTACGTGTTTTACTAAACAAGGTTATAGGTCCTGAAGAATGGTCTGACCTGAGGAAATATGATGATGTGGTGTATCCGACATATAGAGACGCTTGCTATGCTCGCGGACTTTTGCAAGACGACAAGGAGTACATCGATGGATTAGTAGAAGCAAGTCAATGGGGAATGGGTGATTATTTGAGATCATTTTTCGTCATGCTACTCATGACAGATAGCATGTCTCGCCCGGAGGTAGTATGGGAAAAAACATGGCATCTTATGGCTGACGATGTGGAGTTTGTTGAGCGCATAAAGCAAAATGACCCTGGTATGTCTTTCAATAATTACATAAGTCTAAATGTTATTGAGTACTATTTTCATTATGATCTGCCTTTTATATTTGTTTTCATATAAATCAAGATTATATATGAAAATCCAAATACATCCTTATTCAAATGTTAAGCTTTGTATATAAAAAATTTCAAACACACACTTAGTTCATAACTTAAGGATTTTAGATCAGAAATCCCAATTACGTCCGTAGTTAAGAATTTTTAGGTTTACATATTCAAATCCAAAGACACGTTTTTTTATTTGTAGATTCGTATATAAGCAAATGCAAAAACACCCTTAGTCTAGCATAGCATGTGAACAGGTTTACATCAGCAAATCCAAACACTCCATTAGCAGAGAGTAATACTTTTGTAACATCCCGCTCTGATAAAGAGACCAAGAGTTACGTTATGGTGTCATATCAGAACATATAAACGCAAGCGGAAGACTTTATTAAATAAAAATACTAAGTCATGAAACAAAATGACTTCCAAAAGTATTAAATTCCAAAAAAGTCCTAAATGAAAAAGAGATCTTCCATACGAAATAATTCTTAAACTTAAAATCCGAAACAAGTGGAATCTATCAAGGACCGGTCCTCTAAGATCTTCAATACTCCACAACACCTCAAGTTCCCAAGCTGCTCGCTTATTGGCCATGACCGCAGGAAAAGAAAATGCGGCTGAGCTAACGCTCAGTGAACAGATATAATAACAACAATGGTAATAAGATAAAAGAATGAACAAAACGGATCCGAGAACCTGCTAAAACAATGCCATTTTAAACGAATATAAAGCGAATAATTAAGAATTAAGGATAACAAAGGAGTGCCAACCTCGAGCTCAACAAATATCTAAGACAGGATACATGAATAGACCCTAAAAACAAATTATAATCAAATAGTTCAAATAACAAATGAACACATTTATGTATTTTAACCCGTGATGTACCAAATGTGATATGGGGTGTATTGCACACACACAACCATTCACCCGAATTGAATGGAACAAAGTACCTAGGATGCATTCATACGCTCCCTACAAAACAAAGTCATATCCATACACACAAGTACAATGACCAGTGTACATGAATGTAAGCTAATAATAATCAAAGGCCATCATTTAAAAAGGAACGCCGTGGACCAATCACACCGCCACAGATAGTGTCATGCCATTGGTGCATCAATGACATGGTCATGGTACCTCCATGACTATTTCAAAAGCTCAGGCAAGATTTAGGCAGAAGATATAAGTGAACAAGATACTAATGATCAAGTCAAGATAACAGATCTAACATCATATTCAAACAAGGATCAACAGAATCATAATTGCGGATATCAAATCAAACAAAATATCCGTGAATATCAAAGGAGTCATGATTACGGATAGCAAATCAAACGGAATATCAAACGAATATCAACTGAATCAAAGTACCTAAGATAATGGATAATTAAATCATAAGGTGTCCTTACAAAAAGGACGGAATATCTGTACCTTAACAAACAAGCAACGGAGAGAACGAACACGAAGACAAAAGATCAAAACCTCTTCATCGAATCTATATAAATTCATGATTACATATTATCATCTATCTTATTTTATAAGTTTATTACTTAATCTTACCATTTAAAACACTTAAGGTAACTGAATTAGGGTTTTTCCAAATTTCCAGAATCTGCCAATATTTTTAAGCAAGTTTCCCATTGTTAAAGACCCATTAAACGAGCTCCTAAAAATATACCAAAAATTACAGAGGTTCCCACATGTGTCTAGTATGTCTATGAATTTTGGTGAATTTTATTTCCATGTTTAAATACCCTTACAACCCTTGTTACCAAAACTGACCCCGAAAGTGACCTGACAGAACCTTCAAAAAGTTAAAGCGTAATTACCCTATTTAGACAACTCAGAAAAATCTCAAAAAAATCGTAGACGTAGCTAATATCATATAGTTTTACCAGCTCGAAAATTAGAGTCTATCTCCTTACGGTTTTCGAATTAAAAATCAAACACTACAACTGAAATTTTCGGACAGAATCTGCAGTTTTGACACTTAATCTTATAAAAGCTAAAAACCAACCTTCTCGACCTTCAAAAAATATAAAGTCAACTTTTCCAAAAACTAGACTCATTGAATTTAACTTTAGGCTCAACAATCATGTCAAAACTCAATTTTATCACCGAGTTACACCACGATGAACACGACCTAAAATTCTGGACAAAAACACTAAGACCCATAAACCCTAATTCTTATCAATCAAAACATGTCCTAGGGTTTCTAATCTTGTAGTTTTCATTAAAACATCATTCATGATTATCTAGGGTTTCATAACATGTTTTTATGGTATATTAATTAGATTAAACCCTATACAAATTAACAAGATCATTAACACGTGTTTTCCTTTTTATTATTTTATGTAGAAAACTTTTGTATGAATCGTGGACATAAAAGATGAATCAAGAGAATCATGGAAAACCTATGGAATAGAGATTGGAGAGGATTACAAGAACAAGAACACCAAAGAATCAAGAATCAACAATCACACAAAGCTTGAATAACTCTATCCGAATCACTAACTTCTTCTTCTTGTAAATTCTATGGATGAACACAAGGTTTTAGAGTAAGATTTTGAGAGAGAATGATAAGGGAGAGGGAAGAGATCACTTTTTATATAGGAGAGGAGAGGGGGACAAAAATTTTCTATCTTTTTAAAAGATTACAAAAGATTTGGTCTAATCTCTTTAAACTTATTACCTAGAATAGGATTTGTAAAAAGAAAACAAATTTTTTTCTAAATATATAGGGGGGGGGGGCATGGTTTATTTAGATTAGGAAAAAATTTTTTTTTTTTAAAAACAATAATTATCTAAGGTTATGCATTTATAGTACACAAATAATTATAACACAAGGTTTTAATGTTAAAGACTTATTATTCGTTATATTCAAAATGATGAAATAAAAAATGTAAACCAAAATTTTGAATTTTACAACTTTGACATAAGAAAATCTAAACAGGTCCTTGGTTTATATGTTTAGGTGTATAGATTAGCAAATACATAAGCAATTTGCATATGAATGTGATATTTAAGTAAGTACCATGACATAAACAAATCCATACACATCATTTTCCATCTGTTAAACTGTGTATATAATTAAGTACTTACACAGCCTTTGAAATTTTGAAACTGTTAATATTAGCAAATCAAAACACTCCATTAAGAGAAATTAATACGCTTACATAAGCAAATCCAAACATGCCCTTAGCTTATATGTTTAGCTATTTATATTAGCAAATACATAACCAATTTGCATATGAATTTGATATTTCAGTAAGTACCTGGACATAAACAAATCCATACATATCATTTTCCATTCGTTATTGTGTGTGTATAGTTAAGTAATTACGCAGTCTTTGAAAGCTTGAAACTATTAATATAATCAAATCCAAACACACATTTAGCTCATGTTTAAACTGATCTTTGGCTAATCAAATAAGAAAACAAATTTAGTTCATAAGTTAAACTGTTTTACATTAACTGTTTAACATACCAATTAAGTGTTTGGTTGTATTTTCTTATCATCTTTTTTTAGTACAGGTCTGCAACTTTCAGACATTCAAAAAAAGAATATATGTCTAACATATATTGAACACATGCTGCTTTGTAACAACAAGAGCTTAAAGAACATATTAAACATGTCATATCCGAATAATGAATACAATATGGACATGTATAACAGACTTATATATGATGAGACATCGTACAAGATACCTGAGTTGAAAGAGCAACATCGAAAACTATATAGTAGCTTGACATCTGAACAAAAAGGTATTTATTCGACTGTTATGGATGCTGTGGAAAAAAAACAAAGGAGGAATGTTCTTTGTGTATGGATGCGGTGGCACCGGAAAGACATACCTTTACAAAACTATGTCAGCTGTCTTACGGTCTGAGGGTAGAATAGTTTTAAATTTTGCATCAAGCGGTATTGCAGCTCTTCTATTAGAATGTGGACGGACATCACATTCAAGGTTTGCAATTCCTATTAATATAGTCGAAGATTCAATGTGCCACATTCCTGCTGATAGCGACCTCGCTGATCTGATACGGCAAGCGAAACTCATTATATGGGACGAGGCTCCAATGATACAGTCATATTGTTATGAGGGATTTGATAGGACTTTGAGAGATATTTGTAGGTTCGTTAATTCTGAACCATCAGATCGTGTTTTTGGCGGTAAAGTTGTTTTGTTTGGTGGAGATTTTAGACAAATCCTTCATGTTATTCCTAACGCTAGTCGAAATGAGGTGGTGCATTCCATAATAAACTCTTCTTATCTTTGGGAATACTTCAAAGTCATGAACTTAACGGTCAACATGCGATTGGCATCTGGATCAACAGAATCAGAAAAGAAAGAAATACAAGATTTTGTTGATTGGATTCTAGACATTGGTAATGGAAAAATTGGTGGTAAGAATGAAGGCGAGTCGACTGTTGTATTTCCAGATGATATGTTGATCCTAGAGTCCGGTGATCATGTTGGGTCAATAATTGATGAAACATATCCACGTTTTCTTCAAAACCTATAGGACCTTGTATTCTTTCAGGAAAGGGCCATTCCTGCGCCAACTCATGAAATGGTCAACATGATTAATGAACGGATGCTTGATTTTCTTCCAAGAGACGAGAAAATGTATGAATCATCCGACTCTGTTTCTTTGGCCGATACTGACATGAATTCTGATGAGTCAATATACACAACAGATTTCCTTAATGGTCTAAGGATGTCTGGTCTTCTACAACATGCTATAAAATTAAAGATAGGTACCGCTGTAATGTTAATGAGAAACATTGATCAGAAAGCAAGGCTTTGAAATGGAACTAGGCTTCAAGTATTAAGGATGGGAATCAATGTAATTGAAGCTAAGATCATATCCGGTAGAAATGTTGGTAAGATTTGTGCGATTCCGCGTATGGTTATTACCCCTTCAGACACAAAGATGCCGTTCAAATTAAACATAAGAGATTTTCCTATTCAAATATTTTTTGGCATGACTATTAATAAAATACAAGGCCAAACGTTGTCAAAGGTAGGATTGTTTTTACCGAAGCCCGTATTCTCACACGGTCAACTTTATGTCGTGGTGTAAAGAGTCAAAAGCAAGAAAGGATTGAAGGTTCTCTGTTTGGACAAAGAAGGCAACTATTCAAACTCAAAAACAAACGTTTTTTGATAAAGAAGTCTTATGTCGTATTTGAATACGCATCACTGTTTTTTATATACAAACTTACTCATGTTACTTTTTATAAAACATATTGCTTATTGTTATTGCATTTGATGTCTTTAATTTGTTTTGCTCTAAGTTTTTTATTGCATTTTATTTGTTTAATATGTTTTGTTTTATTCAATATTTATTTATGTCCACCTATTATTATTTCTATTAATATGAAGCGTACCCGTCCATCGGGCGCGTTATGAAACTAGTTAATTATATGTGTGCATTGATGCATTAAATAGTTGTATACATAGCATTAAAACTTGTATTACTTAAAAACTATATAAGTTTTATGCATCTAATGATTGTACCATAAGCTTTATGATATGTGTTACTTAAAATCAAGTTGCATTTAAGGATTATACCATAATCTCAATAAGTTGTATTACTTATTTTTTTTTGCATTAATGAAAAGAGAGGGATGTTTTTGTTTTATAATTAGTATAGATATGATGGTTAGGGGGCCACTTGGGTATATTTGACAGGTAAAACCAAAAATTCCTTTTGATATTAATTGTAACCATGTCTATCAGCGGGGTGTTTATGGTTTGAAAATCGGATCGGACCGACGAAAACCGAATCAGACCAGATTGGACCTAAACTAAGTTTGGCCAAAACACCAGACCAAAATGGTTCGGTTCGAGTCGGTCCGGTCTAACAAGGCATAATTGTCGGTTTTTCCGTAAGATCGAACTGGACCGGACTAGCCGGAAGGAGAACCAAAAATGTTGGGATCATAAAAGTGTCGATTATGATACTTTAGGTGGTTTTAATTATTATTAATGTTTTTACTTTACTTTAGAAGAAGAAAATAGTTTGTAGTAAGGAGAAATATGCTTAAAGTAAAAAATAGCATATTATCCAAAGATTAGGGACTAGATTGCAAATTAGAAGAAATAAAGGAAGGGAAACTCATCCTCCCTCCCCTATAATATACCCACCTAATCAACATTAGGTGGTTAAGGCTTGCAACAAACTCACTTTCCCTCCCATTTCTCTATTTTAAAATTTGAAAAATTGTGAAAGTCTTGCCTTCCTCTCTTAATTCTCTCTATTCTTAACCTTCGAGATAAAACATGACCTAACAAGTGGTATCATACGCCATTATATATTAAGAGTGATATAATTTGTGATTTGTAGCATGATCGAAATTAACTTGATGATTATTCGGTGATTTTTGGTGGTTTCGAGTGGTCATTTGAGCTTATTGAGCATCTCCAACATCATATATCACGAGTACATTCTTTTTCGACAGCAATGGATAAGACATGATTGTTTTGGTTATATTGAGCAATTTCGGTATCCTTTCGTGTGTTATATACAAATTCGACAAGATCATTGGTTGATACGAAGAAATTTATCGAAGTTTTATCATTTACGGAAGTCTTATTTTTGTTAGATCGAGTTGTAATAGTTATACGTGTTTTCGGTTTTATCAAAAAATGAATTTTAGGTGTTTTTTTGTCAAACTCGGAAGTTGTTACCGAGATTGGTCTATTACACAAGTTTTTGGTTTTATCGAAAATTGTGTATGAGGAATACGTCTCATTCTCGAAATTAAGCATCAACGTTGTAATAGATACGTAATTTCTCGGTTTTATCAAGAATTATGTAAGGAAAGTCAAATTCAATATCATATCATATTTTGACACAATTTTGGTTTTATCGAAATTATGTTAAACGGGACAAAAGGATACGTTTTGACATTATAAAACGGATTTGTAAATTGTAAAGTGATCATCTCTTTCGGTTTTATCAAAATTGTGGTCATTTTTTTAATTCAAAGTGTGAAAATCACATTTGTGTTTTCATCGAATTTGTGATACTCATTTTCGTAAATACTTTATACAGTTCAAGTTTGATCAAAATTGATATTATTACGGTTTTATCGTAATAGTTATATCAAATTTTGATTGAAAAGGTTTTTCAAAAAGTGTGTATATCGAATTTTGAGTTGTCCGAGTTTGGCTTTGTTCGAGAAACATTTTGAATTTCATTTTACAGAGTTTAGTGTTGTTTGAGAAATATTGTTGTCCGAGTTTAGTAATACCGAATTTAGGTATTGTAGACAAGTTTCTCATTTCTGAATTTGGACATCGAATTTGTGACACGTGTCAAACTCGACAAGGATTAAAGTTTCTGGTAAATCACAAGATATGTCAACTTCTAATACACATCAACAATCTCTTGCTGATGCCAGTTCTGAGACTAGACCTCCGATGCTTAAAAGAGGTAGTTATATACCATGGGCAAGGCATTTTAGAAGGTACCTCAACCAAAAGAGAGAAAACAGAAAATGGCTTAATAAGGCAATTGATGAAGGTCCATATGAGTTTAAAGACTTCACTCCTTCTGAATCTGAACCACCGAGACCGCAAATAGAAGATGAATTAATAGGAGATGATTTGAAACACTATGAAACCGAGATTAAAGCAATGAATTTAATTTTAATCTCTATTCCAAATGACATATATAACTCTGTGGATGCTTGCACAACTGCACAAGCCATGTGGCAAAGATTTGAACGATTAATGCGAGGAACTATGCAAAATAAAGTTGATAGGGAAACATGCTTCAATATTGAGTTTGATCAATTCATTGCTGAACCAGGAGAAGCACTTGTGTCAGTCTATAATCGTTTTGCTCAGCTAATGAATGATCTAGAAAGAAATGGCATCAAATTCCCAAAAGTCACTATTAACACAAAGTTCCTAAATCGTTTACAACCTGAATGGCTGAAGTATGTCACTCAAGTTCGTCTTGCAAAAAGATTGATAGAGGATACTTATGATGATTTGTTTGATTATCTTCAACAATTTGAGAAACTGGTAAATGTATCTAGAGCAAAAAAGTTAGAAAATCAATGATCCTCTTGCGTTGGTGGCACATACGGGTTCCTCTTCCATAACTACATCACCTTACTATGTCACACATCCTTCTTCAGCAGTTGATTATGATGATGATTATCAAGGAGATGCACTTCAAAACAACTATGAAGATCAACTTACCTCTGCAATGATTTTACTTTCTTATGCTACACTCAACGTTTCTCTAATCTAACAAATAATTGTCTTCGTACTTCTTCCAACACCAAAAATTAAGAAATTGTTCAAGGTAACAGAGTAAGCATTCAAAGTAGAAATTCTGGTAATGATGGCAGAAATACAAGATGTTCATATGTTTAAGAGGAAATCATTGACGGTAACAATGTTCATAATGATGTTGGGAACATACAAAGAACTCTTCAAACTACATCTTCAGGAACTGCTGAAAATGGTCAATGCTACAATTGCAGTGAGAAAGGCCATTATGCTCGTAATTGTCCTAAGCCAAGAGTTCGAGATTCAAAGTAATTCATGGAACAAATGTTGCTAGTAAAACAGGGTGAAGCATGAGTAACTCTTACCGATGAACAGAATGATTTTCTTTTTGTTGATGCTTCTCGGATGGAAGAAATTAAGGAATTAAGTGTAAAGATATGCTTGATGGCCAGAATTCAACCAGAAAACTTTGATTCTGATGAAAGGCCAAGCTATGATTATGCATTTCTTAGTGAGGTACAAACTTCATCCACCAGTTATGTGAATCCATTATTTGCTATAGATAATCAAGAGCAAAAGTATCCGAAGCAACCTAAAATTATTAATAACACAATTGGTGATGATCAAATTGATAGCAATATTATATTTGATGAACCAAATGAAGATGTTAAAAGTGGCAGTGTTGAATACGATAACAATGTTCAAGAATCATATGAATTAGAGCAATTAGCTAGAAATGCGTATAAGGAAACTGAGAAACAACAAATAATTGCAAAAAAAGTTCAACAACAAAACACAGTATTGACTAAACAGCTTGAGTCGTATAAAGAAAAGGATCAGGTTTTTGAAATGACCAAAGGAAATAACACTACCTTCTTTAACGAATTCATTGAGGCTGATAGAAAAACAAGAAGATTAGAAAAGGATTTACAATCTCAATTTATTCGTGACCGGGACATTATTTGAGATTTAGAACAAAAACGTGATAACTTACAGTTGTCTGTTGTTGAATTAAAAAGAAAAATTGTAAAACTTCAAAAGACTCAAAACAACTTTAAAACGAAAAATAAGTGAAAGTGAATATAAATACCATGACACTGTTATAGATCTTGAAGCAAGAGCTAAAAATAATGAAGATGTAGTGTTGAAAATTGGTAATTCTCTTCAAGGACAAAAACTGATGTCATTCTATGATTCAAATGTAAAACATGGTTTGGGGTACGTAAATCCTTATACTCTCAAGAAAGAAATTTCTCTGAATCTAAAATTATATGATGCTTCTTGCTTTGTTGATTCGAAAATTCATGTGAATATTAGAGATACTGAGGACATTCTTGATGATGCAACCAAGAGTCAAATAAAAATGAAAAACAAATTAACTTATCCTATTGAGAAAAATCAAAATGTTTGTACAATTGATTATAAGAAGTTAAATGCTTTTTATGAAGATTTTGTTCCATAAAAGGAATTTTCTGCTGAACAAAAATATTTCTCATCCTTTTTTGTATCTTTTGAAAATTCTTTAAATGCAAGTTCACCGTCTTCATCTTCTGAGACAAAACCAACTGTGGCACCAATGCTAGTGCAAACCCAATGAAACTGGATTTGAATAAAATGGAAAATGAATTTAAAACGTTGTTTTCATTACTACAAACAAATTCTAAACGTGAAAGCATTTTCTATACTTCTGTTAGGATCACATAAATGGACCCGAACAAAGAAGCTTCGGTCACTCGAAGATGCAAGACAAAAGTCTAGCTCGAAAGACAATGTATATTAATGTAATTGGGCATTTAATAAAAAAGCCCATCAAAGCCCAAAGGCCTCATTGTAAGGCTATATAAAGCCATTCTTTTCTTCATTTTTAGGTTAGCTACTAAATAATATTTTTCATCTTTAGGGATTGTAGCCACTCTTATTTCTTTCAATCAAAAGTTCTTTAATGTTTAATCTCTTGTGCTATTGATCTTGTGTTTAATCTATGGAATGATCTAGGGATCCTACAATTGGTATCAAGAGCCAAAAGTGATTGTTTGTTTTATTTTTTATTTTTGTTTGTTTGATCGAATTCAAAAAAAAAGGGGGGGTGTACGTGCTTTTTTTTGTGCTTATTGGTTCGCAAATCATAACAACAAAAAGTGACGTGGTTTGAATGATCATGGAACCTACAATTGGTATCAAGAGCCTACAAGATTGATGGATTGATTTGGTTTTGTGTTTTTTTTACTTTTGATTTTCGAAAATTAAAAAAAAGGGGGTTTCGATTTTTTGTTTGTTTGGTTAATTGTTTGTTTTGATTTTTGGTTCATGGATGTTTTGTGTTTACATTGATATCATAAAACCCATCTCTTTTGTGTTTAAAAACATCTAGTGATTTTTTTTGATTCGTTTTATTTAAACAAAAAGAAAAGAGAGTCGATTTTTTGTTTAAGGATCGAACGAGTGGAAAACAGAGGGATCGAACGAGTTCAAGTCGTCAAGCACCGAACGAGTGGAAATCTAGTAGGGATCGAACTAGGAGGATCGAACAAGAGATCGAACAAGACGACCGAACTAGCTTATACTCAAGGATCGAACAAGAGGATCGAACAAGAGGGATCGAACAAGAGGATCGAACAAGAGGGATCGAACAGGAGATCGAACAAGCATCGAACAAGAGGATCGATCAAGAGGGATCGAACAAGAGATCAAACAAGCATCAAACAAGCGACCCGAACAAGACAACCGAACAAGCAACTCTCTTGGTGAACCGAACTAGTGGAATTTCAAGCTTGGACCGAACTAGTTTATACTTTGTGGACCGAACGAGCTCGATTTCTCTAGGTTCGAACGAGTTGACTTTCTTGAACCGAACTAAATAATCAAACAACAACAAAAACATAAACACAAATCAATCAAATCAACAATCACTTGCGATCCGTTCATTCATACTTAAATTAAAATGGGATCCAATGAAGAAACAAATGCAGCGGGTACCGATACTCGTCCACCTATGTTGGTTGAAAGTGACTACGATTCTTGGAAGATTCGTATACACAGGTACATTCGAGGCAAACCCAATGGCAAGCTGATATGGAAATCTATCCAGAATGGACCTACACCTCACCCTATGATCACTGATCCCCCACATACTGATTCTGCTGCTGTGCCTGCACCAAGGAAGAAACTTGATTCTGAATTTAGTGAAGAGGAAAACAAACTTGAGATGGCTGATACTCAAGCTGAAATCATTCTTAGTCAAGGTCTTCCCAGACACATCTTCAACAACCTTCCGGCCTATTGGGGAAAGTATGTGACTAATGTCAAACAAAACATGGATATCTCAACCACAC